>JAOTQJ010180104.1:0-23372 GCA_025642045.1 Solanum sejunctum
TTCAAGGTCTTCTTACCCAAATCTCAAACTTCTCTTTTAGTCTTTTACCAAGATATATGGGTTTGGATTTGTGGTTGTTTTCATCCACAAAGCTCTAGTATGGTCTTTCATGTATTTAGCTTTTAAGTTATGAAACCTTTAATAGTTGCACGAAATCTCTTTAAATATTGATATTATGATGCATTTTTAGTTACATGAGTTATGTAAAATGAAATATTATGATATGTTATGAGATTGATGATCCAGAAGATGAATTTTATGTTTTCCCTATCTAGGGTTTTGAATCTTATGGTGGGTTATTTTATGAATGGTTTGAATAATGAGCTTTATGAAATTTAAGCATATTCCTATTGTATCATATGTTTTAAAATCTTCCACGCATTAATCCACCAACTTTTAAGTTAAGGTCGCTAATGAAGCAAGCTATGAATGATAAGGGACTTCAATAAGAACAATTACGGAAGTTTCTAAAAATCGCTATGTGATGTTATTAAAGATGGTGAAAGGACAATTATCACCAAAGAGATACCCCATTGTGATAAGGATAATTCTCATCAAAGATAGACCCTCTTACTAGCCTCATTTATAAGTTATGGGTCAAACCACGGGTCACAGACAAGGCTCGTGGAATGGGTTGGAAGGGTGAAAATTTTTTTCCTAAGTATAGGGGCAGTCTAGAGGGGTACTTATGATCTATAAAGAGAACTAAAAACCATAAAAAAGGATTCATGATTGAGGTCTGGGTTAATCAAGTGAAGGTTTCTAAATCATGGTCTATATACAAACAGGTTTAGTCATAGTTGGTTTTACGAGTCATAAAAAAGGGTCATAGTTTGGGTGCCCAAGATTGGAAATTTTTTCAAGTGTTCGGTTATTTTACAAAAGACCATAAACCATTCTACAAGTCTTAAAGTGGGCTCGTATATTGAGTTTCGGAGCCAATTTCTGAGGGTTCAAAATGTAACAAGGATGAGACCCCCTATTTACGACCCTTAGCCTAATCTATGACCCATACATGGTTGTCGTAGTTTGGGTACAATAGACTTTAATGAAGGGTATTTTTAATATTTCCATGTGTCCTAAACCTAATACTGTATCATTTTGAGCCCAATCCTCAAACATAACAACCCTAACTCACCCTATACACTCTCATTCATCCATATTCAAATTCTCTCAAAATTTCTAAGCCGAAGAATACTCCCCAAGGAAAGAAAAACATCTATGGTTTCACCAAGTCTCCTCCCACAAACTTCAAGCTTCTCTATGGGACTACAAATTAGGTATGTGGGTTTGATTTATGGATCCCTTCCATCCATAAAACTCAAGTATATTCCGATATTTATATTTTTAAGTCATGGTATTATTATGAGTTACATGTAAACTTCCTTAAATGATTATATAAAGATGTATTTTTAGTATTATTGGCTATACTGATACAATGTTATGAGATGCTGTGAATTTCTATAGTTTTCAAATTGGATTTCATGATGGTGCTATTTAGGGTTTTGAATGTATAAATGTGGGTTGTCTAAGAGTGGTTTTAGCTTGATGATTTTCATAGAGTTATTGCATAGTACTCTTGAATTGCATGATTTTAAAGTTACTTTGATGGAACTACAAGATTTAAGCAAGTTCATATATAAATTATATTATAGTTGATAAGGGCCTGCAAGTATGATACAAAATTTTAATGTAAGTTTGCAAAGTATGTTATAATGCCCTTTATGATGTTTTAAGATGGTGAAAGGATAATTCTCACCAAAGATGGACCCTCATGTGAAAGGACAATTCTTACTTGATCGAATTCCTAAGTTAATGAGCTATTCCTATGATTGTTTCTAAGCTTATGGATGCATGGTTATGTCTAATGTTTTAGAGTATCCCGTGGGACTCTACCTAGGATCAAATGGGGCATTGAGGTGGTGTTCAGTATGGAAACCTTAGAAGAAACCTCTTGTGTCACTGTCTATGACCCACCATAGGAGCATTTGTAAGCTATAGCTAGTGGATACACAATAGCAAAGTTAAAGTTAAGCTATGCATATATAAGTCGATGAAACTCCATATGGAAAGTAGTCTCCTCAGTAGTGTAGGAGGTTATGTTGGATTCCATGTAATATCACCGTTGTTTTAAATGTGAATCACGGTCTCCTACCATATAATTATGTATATGATGTTTATGATATTTCAAATCATGTTTCACTTGATGCATTGATCATTCATTACATATTGAGCTTTTCTCTTTGATTATGATTAAGCATATTGCCTATGATGACATCATAATTTCATGCATGATGACACTATAATCTCATGTATGATGACATTATAATTTCATGTGTATATTTGTGTACCACATACTTAGTACACTCAAAGTACTAATCCATATTTTTCTTGTATAATATTACCATGTAAGGACCTATATTACTCCTCCTCTAGCACGTGGCTAAATCTTTGGATGATTAAAGACTAGTAGTTTTGGTGAATCCTCTAGTTTGAGGACAACACCTATTTTCATTCAAGCTTGTAATTTTGAGACTTGTACTTTCTGTGTTGTATCTCTTTGCTACAAATGCTTGAGGGTGAGCTTTGAAGATGTCTTAGCCCTGCCAATTTATTATCTAGATTGTATGTTTGGACAAAACATATGAAGTTTAAGTTGGTTTATTTTTCATGGATTTTATGATTGATTAACCCTTAGTCACATTTTCCCATTTTAAGTTCTGCTTTTTTATGTTTAATGTCTATGAATGCTAAAAGGCTTGATTGAGCTGCCTTTGAGTTTGTCACTCATCATATTATGACTAGGTCCTAGACATAGGTTATGACAAATTTGGTATCAAAGTAGAAGGTTTTAAAATGATCCTTGGCTGTCAAACATACCACATCAGATAGTCTTATTCATGGTTATGATGATGGCCACAACTATGCATGAGGGGTTATGCGGTGTTTAGGAAACTTTACCCTTTTTAATGATTCATGTAATGTATTCAAAAATTGCCTAAGGTTTTCCCTATATAATGACGTTTCCTTTGCAATTTTCTTGATCATACTGCCAAGAAGAGTTCCTCCATCAATATGTATACAAGGATCAAGCCCCACCTATTCCACAAGAAGAGGGGGTCTCTCTTGTAGAATTTTGTGTTGTCTTTACTATGTTGCCTTAGCTTATGGCCAGCTAGTGTATCGGGAGGTTGTCCACCCTCTCTAAGAACCTACACCAGAAACAAGGATTCAGGATTTCATAAGGATAAATCCGCCTGAATATCATGGTTCCAAGGTTGATGTGGATCCAGTGAAGTTCATTAATAAGTCATATCATATTGTGGCCATTATTGGGGTACCATTGAATGAAAAGGCCGAGATTGTGGCCTATCAACTCAAGGGCATGCCTAAGGTGTAGTATGACCAATGGGTAGAAGAGAGAGGTGAAGCAACACTAATAACTTGGGAAGAGTTCAAGGGTGCCTTCTTAGATCAGTTCTTTCTATTGGAGCTAAGGGAGAAGAAAGTCCAAGAATTCATCAACCTAAGGCAAGGCTCCATAAGTATGAGAGAATACTCCCTCAAGTTCACCAGGCTATCAATTTATGCTCTATTCATGGTTGAAAACCCAAGGGGTATGATGAGAAAGTTTGTTTTCAAAGTGTTGGAATTGGTATCCACGAAATGTAAAACTACCATGCTTATAAAGGAGATAGATATCTCCTACCTCATGACCTAGATGGAGCAAATAGAGGAAGAAAATTTGAGGGAATGTGCTAGGGAGTCCAATAGGGCAAGGGTGTGAAGGTGGTTGATTCTCCTACCAAAGGTTGATGGACATGGAAAATTTTATGGTGGCCAAAAGAAAATGGGAAAAGGTTCAATAATGATAAGGGGTCCAATCCCAAGACATAAGGTGTTTCGGGTTCTCAAGCCTCCAAATATTGTGCTAAGTATGGATGACCCCATAAAGGGGAATGCCTAGCCGGTTCCAATACATATTTCAAGTGCATCAAACCTGGTTATCATGATAAAAAGTGTAGAAGTGGTGGTCCTAGGCCCTAAGGCAAGGGATTCCAACGTGGTCAAGCTCAAGGGGGAGCTCCAAAAACCAACCAATTTTATTCCTTACATGCTGGCCAAGAAGTGGACGAGACTTTAGATATTGCTACCAATATATTGAGAGTTTACAATTTTGATGTCTATGCATTAGATCCAAGAGCCAATTTGTATTTTGTAACTCCATTTCTTAAATATAAATTCAATCTTTATCCTAAATTCTTAGTTGAGCCCTTTTAAGTTTTTACTCCCATAGGTGAGTCAATTGTTGCTAAATGAGCCTACAGTAATTGCTCCATGTCTATCTTGCATAAAGTAATTCCTTGTGATCTAATAGAACTCTCTATGTTATAATTTGATGTCATCCTTGGGATGGATTGGTTGCATGCCTCCTATGCTTCTGTAGATTGTCAAAATCGTAGAGTCAAGTTCCAATATCCAAAGGATCCCATTCATGATTAAAAGGTTAGTAGTTCGATATATAGGTTTCAATTTATTTCTTATCTTCAAGCCTAAGAAGATCTCCAAAGGGTGTGTCTACCACCAAGTCAGAGTTAGAGATGTTACTTTCAAAGTTACCTCTCTTGAGTTGGTTTCCTATTGTAAATGAGTTCCTTGATGTCTTTTTTAAGAATTGTAAATGAGTTCCTTGATGAGTTCCTATTGTAAATGGTATAGACCTTCTTCTCGACACCCTAACTATTTGTATTCCTCTTTATCGAATATCCCCAATAGAGTTAAAAGAATTGAAGGAGCAATTAAGGGATTTGTTGGAGAAGGCATTGATTAGACTAAGTGAGTCTCTATCAGGTGCTCTGCTTTTTTTTGTACAAAAGAAGGATGATTCACCTAGAATGTGCATCGATCGCTAACAATTGAACAAGATAACCATAAACAACAAGTATTTGCTTCTAAGAATATGTAACTTATTTGACCAATTGGAAAAGGCTAGACACTTCTCCAAAATTGAACATTAGTCTAGGTACCATCAACTAATGGTGAGGAAGTGTGAAATTCCCAAAAAAGGCATTCGAGATATGGTATGATTATTTTGAATTTTTGTGATATTATTAAGTTTAACTAATGCATCAGTGATATCTATTGACCTAATAAATAGAATGTTCAATCCCTGCCTTGGTGCTTGTATGGTTGTCTTCATAGATAAGATTTTAGTGTATTCTCGAATAACGGAAGAAAACATAAACCACTTGAAGATCGTGCTCCAAACTTTGAGGATGAGGCAATTATTTGCTAAGTTTAGCAAATGTGAGTTTTAGTTTGAAGATATGGCATTTCATGGGCATATTGTGTCCGGTGAAGGAACCAAGGTGCATCCTAAGAAGAGGGAGGTAGTGAAGAATTGACCTAGACCATTAACTCCTTCAAATATTAGGAGCTTCTTGGGTCTAGCTGGGTGCTATAGGAGATTTTCCAAAGGGTTCTCCTCCATTTCATCACCATTGACAAAGTTGACTCAAAGGAAAGCAAAGTTTGTATAGATGAATGAGTGTGAGAAAAGTTTCCAAACTTTGAAAGATTGCTTAACTTCAGCTCCAATCATGACTTTACTAGAGTGTACAAAAGGATGTTTTATTTATTGGTGCTGCCTCATAAATTTGTTTGGGATGTTTATTGATGCAACATGGACGGGTAATTGCCTATGCTTCAAGGAAATTATAGGTGCATGAAAAGAACCACTCAACACATGATCTTAAACTCAGGGTCATGGTATTTGCATTTAAGATATGGTGTCATTACTTGTATGGGGTTTATGTAGATGTATTAAGTGATCTAAAAAGCCTCTAGTATGTGTACTTAGAAGGACCTCAACCTAAGGCAAAAAGGTGGTCAAAGTTCCTTCATGATTATGATATGGTGAGCATTACCATCCAGACAAGGCTAATATTGTAGTTAATGCACTTAGTAGGGTGTCCACGGGAGTTGGCACACATTGATAATGAGAAAAAGGAATTAGCAAAGAAATTTCATAGGTTGGCTATGTTGAGAGTTAGATAGAGTGATGCTAAAAATGGTGATATAGTGGTGCTAAATGGTTTCAGATCATCCTTGATAGCAGATACTAAGTTCAAGCAAGATCTTGATCCCACCTTGGTTGAATTAAAGGCTTAGGTAAAAAAGTCAAGATAGAGGTTTTCTCCAAAAGGGTAGATAGGGTGCTTAGATACCAAAGTAGGTTGTGTATACCAAATGTTGATGGGTTGAAGAGTTTGATTTTGGAAGAGGCTCATAATTCATCCTACTTTATTCATCCTAGTTCCAACGAGATGTATAGAGACATAATGAAGGTGTATTGGTGGAATGGACTGAAGAAGGACATTGCAAAGTTTGTGGTCAAATGACCCAATTATCAACAAGTCAAGGCATCAAAGGTTGAGTTTCTAGCCTAAGATATTTAATTCCCCAATAGAAAGTGAAAAGAGATAAACATGGATTTTTCAATTGGTTTACCCAAAACAAAAAGAAATCATGACTCTATTTAAGTTATAATTGATAAAATGACAAAGTTGACTCACTTCTTAGCAATCAAAACAACGTATGGCATCGAAGACAGTGATAAGTTGCATATCAAAGAGCTGGTGAGGTTACATGGAGTTCCATTGTCCATCATATCGGATCATGGTGCTTAATTCACCTCTAGTTTTTTGTAGGTCATTTCAAAATAGTCTTAATACAAGAGTAAATTTGAGTACCGCATTCTATCCTTAAACTGAAAGGCAAGCTGAGCAGATGATTAAACAGTTGAATATATATTGATGGCTTGTGTATTAGAGTTTAAAAGAAATTAGGATAACCATCTATTGCTTATTCAGTTTGCTTAAATAAATAGCTATTACTCTAGTATTAAGATAGCACCATTTGAAGCCTTATATGGGTGGCGATATAGGACTCTGGTGGGCTGGTTTGAAGTTGGTGAGATGGGCTTGATAGTAGCTGACTTGGTTATGAATTCTATAGACAAAAGCAAAACTTATAAGGGAGAAGTTAAAGACAGTTCAAAGCCACCAAAAGTCATACTCTAATATTAGAAGAAGAGACCTTGAGTTTAATATCAGTTATTAGATCTATTTGAAGTTCTCCAATGAAAAATATTGTTGATAAGTCCAAATTTTGGACTCATATAGAGTGTAAAAGTCATGAAAATGTTGTCCTCAATGTATTCTTGTGCCTTATATGCTTACAAATTTAAGTGTTCTATGTTGGAATTAAGGATAAAAATATATGGAAAGATAAAACATAATGACACAAAACAAAAGGAGCAAAATTATCAAAAAGGTGGCAGAAATTGGCATCACGGGTAGATCATCAAATCCTAATACTAACTGCCTAACGTTGCAGTATCCATCCCAACAAATTTGATATAAAAGTGTGATGTTGGTGAAGGTTCAGTGGATTTCTGAACAGGTTTGGTAATGTATAGTCACGTCACCTAATGTTATAGTGACCAAAGTCTTCATCAAATATCTAAAAAGACAATCAACTACACATTCAACAGATCCCTAATATGTTTGGCAAAAGTCAAACTTAACTACCGAACACTGACTCATACACTAAATTGGGGTAATTTTGTCTGAAGTATAAATAGAAATTGGAAAAGATTTTTGGTACACAATTGAACAAAGTGTATTTAAAGAGTATATTGAACATATTTTATAGAGATAGAGAAGTACATGAGGTAGTTCTTACTTGAAGAAGAGGGTTTGAACGTAGCTTTGAGAGGAAGATTGGAGCAAGAGAAGAAGAATTTCTTTCTATTTTCTTGTAAAATTCTACACCGATTATAATGGTGAATGATTTTGGTAATTAATTTCAACTTTTAGTGATGAAAGGCTACAACTTCTTATGTTGTGGGTGCGTTATTAACTTGGGTGCTTAAATTCGTGATTGGGTCTTAATTATTTTGAATGTTTTGCTGTTGGCTGAAGTGATTTCATGTTCACTCAGGGTTATGTTTAGATCTTTAATTGTTGAAAACATCCTTGAATGATTGAAGTGGGTGATGAACATGATAGCTTGACATGTAGTGGGTTTTATAGAATGACTTATCAGGGTTCAACAGCTAAGGTTTTAATGGGTTAGGTTTCAATTTTTTAGGCCAAATATGTGTTTTAGTGCAATTTAGCATAGGAAGCTTTAGTAAGTTCATGTGAAACATTGTTATCGTCCATCAAAGATTGTAGTTACTAGCAATCTAGCCTATGTATGTTCAATTGACACATTCATTAAATTTGTAAGACGCAATTGTTGATTTGTTGACCCAAGTGAACACACTGCTAACATATCTTCTCTCTATTTATGTGGAAAATCAATTCACGCAATCGCTTGTTAATTACGTATTAGTTTTGACAATTTTTTAACCCAAAACCTTTAGGACAATTCTACACTTCTAACTATGAATGAAACTGCTCCCTGTGGATTCAACCCCAACACCTTAGTTGGTTTATTATGCTAATGATGACTACCATACTTCTTATTGGTTTTGAGGTATGATTTGAGTGACATTAATGGTCCAATTATGAAGAACAAAATATTGAACCCCAGGTATGTAGAGCCTTATAGAATTGTTAGGAGCATTTGAAAGGTGGCCTATGAGTTGGAGTTGCCATTGGAGATGAGTATGGGGAAAAGGGCCAATGAAACTGAAAAGATATAAGAAATTTTAAAAATTGACTTTTGAGTTAGCAGATGAGCCTATATGTTGACCCATGACCTGTAAGTAAGCCTCGTAGGTGGATGACATAAGCAACTAAAATTTGTCTAAGTTTGGGGTTCCCTAAGTAGGGTTCTACGGCTCATAACTTCATCTACTATCCGTGCTACATGTTAATGAGTCAGAAAACACAATTCTATGAGATTAACTTTTTTGACACCCTAACCTACAAGGTAAGATACGAGCCATAAGTTGATCTACGGCCCATAGAAAGGGCTTCATGAATGACTCCAGTAGTTTCTAATGAAGGGTATTTTCAACTTTTCCAATTCGCCTAAGTCCTAAAGAATGTCATTCTCTTTACTTTAACTACCCTAACTGGACTAACTTTTATAAAGTCCCATTCCTAATTCATTAAAATCTTTTATTTCCTAATTATCTCAAGGATTGTCAATAATTTCCGTTAAAGCTAATCCTTGAAGGATTGACCAAAGTTTTTCAAGATTTTCTTCTTCAATTTTAAGGGTTCTACTTGAGGTATGTAGAGCTTCATTCATGGGTTAGTTTCATTCATGAAGCCTTAGCCAAAACCTTCCTTTCTATCAACATTTTATGATGATTCCTTATGGGCTTTTAAGATATATTCCTAATTCATAGATTATGATTCTTTTATGATGATTATGATTAATTATGCATGACATAGGATGAATTTCATAATGTACATAATTTTCAAGTAAAAACATGTGATTTCAAAGTATGCATAATTAGGGATTATAATTTGATGTGGGTTCCTTTGGTAATGATCTAATTAGATTTTAATTGCATCTTTTATCTAGTAATCCTACTCAATTGCATGATTTTGACTTAAATGTTCGTGACCCAAACATAGCACTAGTCTCCTATGATAAAGCCATGTATTTCTATGCTTATGATCACAAGTCTAAAAAATATATTTTAAATAGTGAAGATAATATTATAACTATGATGACACTATGACAAAGAGGGTTATGAAAACCCTAATATTTATGATGATATTAAGGTAGAAATTTCTACCCACACTATGATGAATACAAGTAAATGGACTATTCTTATGATATGATGTTTTCATGAAAGCTATAGTGATTATCTATGACTTATGAAAGTATGATTTTTAATAAAGTATGAATATGTTGAAAACCATGTATATGCACGGTTTATATATTCCGTGGGAAATGACTTAGCATAAAGAGGGCTTTGGTAGATACCATTATCCTATAACTCTGTGCCACCATATGAATGACATTTAGGTTTTATGCCTTAAAGGTGTGTTATTGGATCCAATAACCTTAATGATGGACACTCAGCATGCTAGAATAGAGCCTAAAGAGTGGGGTCAAAATGATGGTTCTCACCATGCTAGCATAAAGCCTATAGGGTGAGGATCGAGTCTACCTTGGCAAAGTATACTTCTCTTAGTTTGATGTAAAGTGAACATTAGGATACCATGTAATAGTCCACATAGTGTTATGAATATTGACCATGCCTAAGTTGTATCTCTTTTCGAGGATAAAGTAGTCACTGTCAAATATAAAACCTAACCAAGGTTAGGGTCGAATCCTACAGAGAATAAAGAGACTTTCCAAATCAATTCACCAATAAGCAATTCAAGTATTAACTAACTCAATTCCCCAAAGTTGGGTTGCAATAATGGGAAGCAACTTGCAAAATTGTGTTCCCCATGATTCACCAACTCAATATCCCCGGATAACCCAATTCTCTACTAGAGTATAGAACATAGGATGGTAATTTAAGTTCACCAAGCCCTTTGGTAAAAGGTGAGAGGCAAATTTGACTATGTGACTTGGATCATCTTCATATGTGCAATACTAACCATTACCTCCCCTTGGTCTAGTTTGGTTGATTAGACTAGAATATATCATCGAATCATGTTAGCCAATCTCTTCTCCTATTCATCACCACCTAGATTGGGAAGATAACACCAGATAAGTTCTAATGTTGACCACCACTAGAAAGCATGCAATACAAAGAGAATTGATTAATACATGTAAATACCCATTCCAAGAATTGCAAATTATCCAGCTTTATTTTATTAGATCTTCATTGTTCCCACAATCCCAAGTTGTGGGTTTAGTTACTCATGTTATGCGTAGGTAAAGGAACTATGAATTGAGAAAACATGATTAATATCATACCTAAATAGATTTTAAGAACAAGCAAACACAATTTATATTGAGAATCAAAACGTTGAAAGATACAATGAATTCACAATTGTATTCTCCTCAACAATATTTAGTCTCCAAGTATAAAACCTTAAAAAGTAATCTAATGATGTTCTCTATTATATTCTGTTGTATTCCTTCCTAAAAATAACCCAATTACACTATTTATATTATTTTCAAATAAGTCCCCAAAAAATAGAAAAACTAGTTGGTGAATCCTACGACATGCAGTTATGACTCGTAATTGGGTTTACGAGTTGTAACCAGGATGTTGTGTTCAACTTCTTGAATATTGGACTTTACTGTTACGGATCCACTTTATGAGACATAGTCTGACCTATGACTCATATCACTTTGTCATAGACATCATCAGCATCATTTGGTCCTTCTCTAGTAATCTTCATGAAACTCCTCTGTGCGACTTGTGGAGTGATCTACCACTCGTATAGGAGTCTCCTATATCTGAAAATTATACTTTCATTCTTCATTGGAAATCTCTATGAAACCCACTCCACGAATAGTAGATTGCTCCATGACTCGTAGAGGGTCTTGTAAACCTTCAAAAATCAGAAAAGTATGTAATTTTCTTCAAAAATCATGACAACCTACTTTCTTCCAAAAACAAACACAAAAATATATAAAAACCATGAATTTCACATTGAGAACACAGAAAATCCTAGGTTTTAGGCATCAAAGGTATTGTATTTTGATAGCACATCAACTTCCTCAACTAAAAATTATTGCTTGTCCTCAAGCGATGACTCAATCTTTATAGATAATAAAGCAACACACAGACCTCAACCCAATGGCATACATTATACTCACTTCAAACTCAAGTACCCACACAAACTTTTTGAAATAAAAACAGGTAGCTATTTAGCAAACCAAAGAAGATTGATGCATTTGAATAAATAACTATGATCAGCAAAGGAATATCAGCAGTTCATAATCACTGAACAAGTCAAATTTTAACAATGCGATACAAGTGCCCTCACAGAAAGAAGACATATTTTAATGCTCAATGATGTTTTCATTTTCAGTGTTGGGACTAAGAAAGAAAACTCACTCTCACAAAACATCTTCATGCATGATGACTAATACCATAAGGTTGTCCGTATACTTATGACTCAGACTTTGAACTAAGTGGAGTCGAATCACTTCAGGACTTTCTAGGATTGTAACGTAGGCTCTAGGGGCGTTGGTAAGCATTTTGAAAAAATAATAACTGAAGGTCATCCTTGAAGTATGTTTTTCACCACTTTCACCTTACCAACTCCAACATTTCCACCTTTTTCTTCCTTTTTCCACATGCAAGCTTTTCCAGGTATTTTCTCTCATTTTTCAGCTCTTGCCTCATTTTTACACTTCATTTTACTTTTAATCTCAATTTAAGGCATGTTTTTATTTTTTTGCACCCGGTACATGATTTTCTTCTTTTTCTCCTCATTCCCAACTCATCACATTATTTTTGTGATTTCACCCCTATACCGGGCACCTTAAACTTAGCATTTAGCCTATTTTGAAGTAAATAATATCTATTCCCCAAACAAAGGCCACTTTTAGTAGCCATCCTCAAATTAGGCTTTTTTCCTTAATCAAGTTTCATAATGGCCAAGGACAAACTTGGGCCAATTTCAAAATCTATCACTAGAGAAGGTTAGGATAATTAGGTAATTTAGAAAGAATTGGTTCATGTATGGCTCATATATTTGGAACAAGGGATAAAACATTATTTGGTTGGTTATTTTAGTCTAAAGTGGACTAATTTAAAGAACAAAGGACTAAGATCCCTTCCTAATCCATTTAGAGTAACAGAGGAGGTTCTGAGTTAGCACAAAAATGCATGAACGTAGCAAAATAAGGTCATACTCAGATGGCATTGCATACATTGTCAACAGGCAACTCACAGATCATGCTTCATATCTAAAATTACCCTCACTTATCAAAACAGCTAGTGCAAAACACCTAAACATGTATGGTTGCCATTTAACTACTAATAAAAAAATGATCGGTACCAATTTTAAAAACAAAACATAGAAACATGTTATATGCCATAAGTATTAGTACTATATGCTACATACATTATCTAAGCATCCTAAATGTGATGGTTCAATAGAAATTGACTATCCATGAGGGAAAAGAACATAGGCAAGAAAACCTTGAAATCAAAATTGGGTGTAGATATGGACCATATACTACTCAGAATTCACCAAGGCCTATAACTATCCATACCCAATCAAAAAAATTGTGTATTATCCTCAATGCACCAAATCCAGCAACAAGATAATAGTAGGGGTCAAAAGAAACATACCTCGGTGGCTAAGTGCCTATGTGAAGCTACGTCTAGTCATCTCCCACCTATAGGGTAGTATGCTCAGTAATCAAACTCTATCCATAGGAGCCAATACCCCTCTCCCTATCACGCTCCTAGGCTAGCCTTATCTCCTCCTCTAGCCTCGATGTCCTCAAGTCCAGCCCTAGCTCATCCTCCTCATCATCATCATCCTCAGGCACTTTTCATATATATTCCTCTGAACAGGCTCGTCATCTATGCATGGGCACTTCATGAGGGAAGTCTGTGGAGGAAAATAAGTCAAATAGCGACTCTGTACGTGTAAATTCTGGTATTGTCACAGGTGTCACAAGTAAAGCTGTCATGTTAGCCATAAGCTTTGTAATCTCCTCATGTACAATTAACAAATCTAAAGGTCGGGCCTTGGCTAACCTTTTTTGCACCCGATCCTCAAAGGCATTGATACAGGCATCCATTATAGAAATACGCTCCTAAATAGTAGACATGGTGAATGCCCAACATAGCTCCTAGATTCTGCAATGGTCTACCCGACCCAAGGCCTGAGTTGCTGAATAAGTTAAGACAACTGGGCCTCAACCCATGATAATCGCTGAGCTATGGCCTGAACCAAAATAGCTGATACATAAACTATCCCATTATAAAAGTTTATGGTATTGGCCTTTGGTGCTGGGGTAGCTATAATAGGACCACTCTCAACATCTATTGCCTCGGGCCGCTAGGGTCTCTCATTTGTAGTAGCAGCAACAAGAGTAGTGGGGCCAGTCGTCGAGCCCTTAGGAGGTGGCTCTGGGGAGAACATCAGTGGTGTTAGTGGTGCTCGTCGGGTTGCTATCAAGTTCTTATCGGCCTTCATTAGGCCAGCCTCAAAGGTATGCTGGGCATCAACTAGCTGACCCAGCCGATAAAGTATCTCTACCTGTGAATATAAACAGAGTTTGTAGACCAAAATAGGAAATAAGATGAAGGTGGCCTTTTTGAGTCCTGACTCATGAATCTGCTCCACTATGAGTTTGGCCTAATCAATGTCATAGCCAGCCAAGATGCTGACAACTAATGCCGCCCATTCCAAAATCATTGTATTATATATCAGAGTAGGCTGGATGCGAGAATTAACAATCGCCTACCAAAATTTAGTGGGGAAAGAAAGTGAAGCCTTTATAATAGGCTCCATATATGTGGTAACCCAAGTAGGCTCTGGACCCTACTATGCAATATGATTGGCTACCCATCTCAATAAGTTGACCCTCTGTACTGGATCCTCTAAAATCAATTTCGTTATAGCATTCTCCAATATATAGTCAAACTCAGCTATCAATCTAGAGGCTTGACACTTAGGACTAAAAAGTGCATGGTAGATCATCTCATCTAAATTATTGACCCGCCGCCCTCTCACTCATACCTCTATCAATTTTGGTTGTATGAGACGTCTCTTCCCCTTGGGAAGATCTTGAAGAATCATAGTTGCATACACTACATAAAACTCTTGTACCAGAATTGGGGTGTATCGTCCAAGCCTCACTATTAACCACGAGAGCCCATATCGTGTCATTGTGTCCTTCACAACTAGAACGTGGCTCAATCTATCATCAATAACTTGGAACTCCTCATATATTGACTGGGTGGGTTTTCCACGCTCTTTGGGCTGTATGCGCTCTAGAATTCGGTGCTGAGTTCAATCTAGGATTCGACATTTCTCTATCTTGGGAGCCCTCTTCTGAATTCCGCTCCTCCCCGGATCTAGTTATCTAGGAGGTGTTGCTCTAGTTTCCTCACTACCTTTCTCAATAGACTGGGAAGGATTATCAACCTGAGCCTGAGTCTGAAAACTGCTGCTTTAGTCTATAGTACCCCAGCCGCAGGATCTGTATGAGCATCAATGATCTCCAATTTCCTCCCCAACTGGGTCTGCTCATCATCTTCATGTTCTTTATATGTAGGCTCATCGATAAGGTGCTTCTAGAAAGCCTCAATCTCTGCATGTTTAACTTCTACAAGTCATAAGCTAGTTCTGTATAAGGTTCCAGAGAGAAAATATCAAAATAGGAAAGGATCTATGAGACCTATCGACAACTCGTAGAGTGATCTATGACTCGTAGTAGGTCTTGTTTGATGAATATTTAGAAAATCAAGTCATTGGAACTTCCCACAAGAGGTAATTATGACTCTTAGACTCATCTACGAGTCATGAAAGACTCTCGTGAACAAGAACTTTTAGATGCCTGACCTATCGACATTCATTACACAGACCCCAAAACCATTTTAATCCTAAATCTACTAGTATCGAAGCAAGCATACAAGCACTCATGTTTTAAGCACATAATAAACCATACCCCAAACATGATTTCAACTCACTTTCACCCTATCGAAAAATGAAGAATCATGGAAGAACATAGGTTTCTAACAATTCCCATTATGATTCACACTAAAGCATGCTCGAATGATATCAAATACTATTTCACTATCGTAGATTATGCAATCTCACTTATTCAAACAATGACACATGATTCTATGTGCACATAATTAATAATTATAAGACTGTTACACCTAATTCCGTGCAGAAGCAGTTAATTTAATCAAAAGTACCCCTAACCTCACATTCCTAATTCACATTCATCAAGAAATTCATGCTTAAAACTCAAACCCATCACCATCAGCACATCACACAATAAATATCAATGGAAATTTTAAGATTAAAACTTAACCAAGAAACTTACCAAAGATGGTGATGAACTTGGAAGAGAGAGAAAGCAAATGCGAATAATGCAAAACCCTAGGAGTAGCTAGAATTTCCTACCAAAAATTGTTCACATAATCTGGAAAGTTGATCAAAAACAAAGAAGGGGGAAGAAATTGGAGAAATTTATGGTAAATTGGGGTAAAATTAGGGTCAAAATATTATGACCCCCCTTTTATACCTTACCAGGTCAATATTTAAATATCTTATTAGGGTCTATGAAACCCCAATGATGAGTTGTAGCTTGGTCTACAACTCATATTTCCTGATCTAGTAGACCTCTCAACACTTAGAAAAATTTAGAAACATACCTGGATTCCACAAACCCCATTCACAACTCATAGTTTGATCTATGAGTCATATGGTTGGCTCATGGGTGGAGTGCACACTTGTCCTACTCACTATAATTCTCTATGATATAGGATTACGAGTCATAAAGTGCAGTACGACTCATAATCCCAGTAGTAGAGATTGCACCAGATGTAATTCTTAGAAAAATCTGTTGGCTTAGTCTTAAACCTGTATACTCTTCATAAAATGCTCTTGCACCCTACATGTAAAAAACCCAATGTTAAAAATAGCAAGCAAAACACAATTACACAACTACCTAAAAATGCAAAAATTGAAAATAAACTTAAAATAAAGCAAAAACATCAAAAATCCTTCGGTTGCCTCCCAAGTAGCGCCTGATTTATTTTGACTTGACTTGGATGAATTGGATACTATACTTCCCCAATTTGCCAAACCTCACCTTTCAACTCATTAGGATGCATCATAGATGAACGAATATCAAAAACCACCTCCTCATTATTCACCCTAAATCTGAGTTGACCAGAGTCCATATCCACTAAAGCTCGTCCCGAGGCTAGAAAAGGTCTCCTAAGATAATAGGGACTTCACAATCAAGAATCATAAAATCCATAGGCAATATGAATTTGTCCATTTTTACCAATACATCATAAAGTATCCGTTCTGATTTCTTGACTATTTTATACACTATTAATAAGTGTATTTTAGCTGGAGTAAGTGCACCCAAACCAAACTTTTGGAAAACTGCAAGAGGCATAAAATTTATATGAGCTCCCAAATCATAAAGTGATCTTGCAAACTCTACATCTCCTATAGTGCAAGGTATAGTGAAAGCACTTGGATCCTCACAGTCTTGAGTCAATGACTTAGTAGTGATATCACAAGAACATTGAAGTTCTTTAGAATGCTCTTGACTCATAATCTTCTTCATAGTAACCAAGTCTTTCATATATTTTGCATAACTCGACATTTTCTCTAAAGCTTCAATTAGAGGGATGTTGATGGATAGTTGCTTAAGCATCGAGAGAAAATGTTTGAACTTTCCTTCCTCCCTGTTTTTTAGTTCTTGAGGGAAAGGAGGAGGTGGCCTAGGTACTTTCTTATATTTGTTTGGTTCTTCAACCGCTTCACCTACCCCATCCTTAACACTATATTCTCTTTTAACAACATCCTTATCTGCAACTATCTTCTCATGAACACCTTCTACCCTAACTGGCATAGGAGGTTCAATGGTACTTTTGCTACTTCTAGTTGTAACCGCTACTCATGGCCCTTAATTCTTTGGATTTCAAACTATGTTATTAGGCAATGTACCTTTCTGACGCTGATCCAATTGAGTAGACACTTGACCAAATTATTGCTCAAGTTATATAATGACCACCAAATGAGACTCTATCTTTTGAGTAATACTTGAAATATCAGACTTCATTCCCCTTAGAGTTTCATTGGGTCTTGGCCTACTTCAACAAATGGTCAAACATCTTTTTAATTCTAGAATTACTTATACTGGTATCTCGATTATGTGGTGGAACATATGGATCATTCCTAAATCCACCTCTTTTGTTCCAATATGCTTTAGGACCCTTATTACTCTCATAATAATTGCCTCAATTTGTCTCTATAAGCTTCTTCTCTATCGTAGTTTTGACCTTTATCTCCTTGACCTTGGCACTAATAGTTTGGATTGGACTCTTGGGAATTGGTACAGAAACCCACTGCTTGATCATTCATAAAATAAACATCGTCATCATAATAAGACTTTTAATGCATGGGTACACGTGGAGGTTGTCGGACTATCGTATTCACTTTTTTGTGATTCTGCTTAATCACCATATCCATATTTATGCGAAGTTGAGCAAGTTATTGCATAATCTTCTCACTGATTTTAGCTTTGCTCTGAACCAACATTAATAGCATATGAACTCCTTATAGAAGCTCTCTCATGTTTTTCCCATGCACAATTAGTCTTGACCACTTGTTCCATCCTTTTAGCAATCCTTGTGAAAGGTTGATCTAAAAATATGCCCCCCATAATAGTGTCGGCACAAGCTGGGCTATTCTCATCAAGGACATGATAAAAGTTCTCCACCAAGGCATCATGTATAATCTTGTGGTCAGGTACTTTCTCAAACACTTAGTAAACCTTTCCCACATAGTATTAATTGAAGCACCCGGAAGTTACTCAAAATTGTTGATTTGATTTTTTAACTTGAGCTTCTTCAACCTCAGGATATACCTTTCCAAAAATACTTTTTGCAATTATGCCCAACTAGTGATCGAGCTTTGTGGGAGCTCAGATAGCCACAACGCAGTATTGCCCGTAAGAGACAATGGAAAGGCAAAGCCCGACAACATCCACAGATAGATTTTTGTCTCCATCACACTCTTGCACACAAATGCAACATTATGCAAATGCCTACATAGATCCTTTGATGGTAGACCTGCTAATAACCTATGATTTTTGAGCATTTGGAGTAACTAATAAGAAATAGTGAACTTTGGGTCTGCCAATAGTAGTGGAAACACAATAGCCCTAGTAATATTCATACCCATAGGATTTAATCTATATTGATTCAACTAATAAACATTATCATTGAAATTCCTATGTTGTGGAACATTATCCAAAGGAGGTGGGTTTACATCCCTATCATCAACGTTAAGTTTCCAATTCAAAGCTTCATTAACCGCGATATTGGCATTTGCGTGAGCCATTCTTCTTAAAGTATGTTGGATCTCTAAATCAAGTAGAACTAAGGGATTATCGTGACACCTTGTGTTGGGCATACACTACCTAGTATACCCTGCAAAGAAGCAAAACAAAAATAACAAAAGTATAATATAAGGGAACTAAGAAATTAACACTCAAATTAAAATTATTAGTGAATTCAATCTAAATCTAGCCATATTCCCCAACAACGACACGATAATTTTGATCAATCTCAATTTACACCTCTCTTTTGGAAGATAAAGCGGTCATTGTCAAATATAAAACCTAACCGAGGTTAGGGTTGAATCCCATAGAGAATATGGAAACTTTCCAAATTGATTCACCAATAAATAATTCAAGTATTAACTAACTCAATTACTCAAAGGGAGGTGGCAATGATTGATAAGAAACTAAACTAAATTAATTAAAGCAACAAACAATCAATAATGGAGAATAATTTGAAAAATTGTCTTCCCTATTATGCACCAACTCAATATCCCCGGATAACCCAATTCTCGGTTAGAGTATAACATATACAATAGTAATTTAAGTTCACCAAGATCTTTGGGCAAAGGTGAGAGACAAATTTTACTATGTGACTTCGTCTATCTCCATAGCAAGCAATACTAATCATTACCTATAGTCGTAGTCAACCTCCCCTTGGTCTAATTTGGTTGATTAGGTGAGAACATATCATCAAATACTATTTACTAATCTTTTTTCCTATTCATTACCACCTGGATCAGGAAGGTAACACTAGGCAAGTTCTAATGTTGGCCACCACTAGAAAACATGCAATATGAAGAGAATTGATTAATACATGTAATACCCATCCAAAAGTTGCAAATTATCCAGGTCTATTTGATTAGATCTTCATGCTTCCCACAACCCCAAGTTGTGGGTTTTGCTACTCATACTATGGATAGATAAAGAAACTATGAAATGATAAATATAATTAATCACTTACCCAAATATATTGAAGAACAAGCAAACCCAATTTGTATTGAGAATCACAAGGTTGAACGATACAATGAATCCATAAGTGTATGCTCTTTTCCAATATTTAGTCTCCAAGTACAAAACCCTAAAAAGTAATCTAATGATATTCTCTATTCTAATCTGTCGTACTCCTTACTAAAAACAACCTTATTATACTATTTATTGTACTGACAAATAAGTCTCAGAAAAAAGAAAAAACTAGTCGGTGAATCCTACGACATCCAGTTACAACTCATAACTGGGTTTACTAGTCCTAATCATTGTCTCCTCTTTAGCCTTTAGAATCTTGGACTTTACTACTATAGATCCATTTTATGAATTATAGTCTGATCTATGACTCATATCGCTTTCTCACAGAGTTCATCATCATTATTTGGTCCTTCTCTGGAAATCTTCACGAAACCTTTCCATACAACTTATAGAGCGATCTATCACTCGTACAGGAGTCTCATATAGCTAAACTTCATACTTTCATTCTTCACTGAAAATCTCCACAAAACTCAATCTGCGACTAGTAAAAGGTCTCGTAAGCCTTCAAAAACTAGAAAAGTTTGCGATTTCCACAAAAAGTCATGCCAACCTGCTTTCCTGCAAAAAAAACACAAAAAACATATAAAAACAATAAATGCTGGATTGAGAACACACCAAATCCTAAGTATTAGGCATCAAATGCGTTGTATTTTGACAGCACATCAAATAAATATCGGTTATAAGCCTTATTCCTACATATATACGCTATTGATTTATGATGCTTCTTCTCATGAATTTAAATAGCATGTTGATACATATTATGTCATTATCCTATTGATTATTATTATGCATATTGATATTATTGTGATGTTCTTTGATTCATTGTATACCTACATGTTTAGTGAATTATATGTGCTAATGCATACTTCTTTGCCTACATGATTTAACCATGTAGGGATGCATAACGTAAAAGTCTTTGATCATAATGTGTATGCTTTCCTTGCCCCCCAGTGACGATATGTCTTTTGTTGCTCCTTAAGTCTTTGATCATAATGTGTATGCTTTCCTTGCCCCCCAGTGACGATATGTCTTTTGTTACTCCTTATGTTTTCCATAAAATTTAATGTGTCTCTGAAAGTATTGCTAGAGTCTTATGTCACGACACAAGCCTAGGGTCAAGACGTGACACGACGAATAAAGAATCTGATGAGACCCCAAACAAGCCTCATATCATACCATTTACATATCCTTGGTCATAGAAGCAATTGAACAATATTAAGAGAAAATAAAATAAGGATAAGGGACAAAGGGAAAGTCTTTCATAGCATAAAATATATTCAGGAGTCAAAAGAAGTCATAGCTCAAAGCATAATGACATTACTTGTTCAACAACACTTCTAAATATAGACTTGAGCGTGGGCCAAGACACTTTTCGTGCTTACCTCATAGTGTAAAGAGTTCAACATTAAGAAATGACCAAGGCAAGAGTGGAATACCTAATGTACCCAAACTTTAAGGACTCACCAATAGCTTATCTTCAAAGATAACCAGCAAGCCACGGGGAGGATGATCGTGAGGAGCTCTGGTTCCTACATGATAACATCATGTAGGCATAGAGTATGCGTTAGTAAATTTGAATGTACTAAGTATGTAGATTGTAATGCAACAAGAGATAAGCGACATAATCAAAATGCTTAATAAGATAATGAATGGGCATAATAGCAATATGACATGCATAAATGATGCTTTAAGTAAAACATGATTATATAGAACAACATATGTAGGAAGATACTACCTTTATAGACCAAGCAAACTAGTACTTGGAATCCAAGCTATGACCACCCCTTGGGAAGTGATTGAGAAATTTATCCCCTGATTGGTAGATGGGCGTACTACCCCTTATCATAGTGGTCAAGGTATATACCCCTCAACATGGTAGATGAGCATGACCAGCCCCCATCAAAGGGATTGAGGAATCTACCCCCCAATTGGTAGATGAGCGTAACCACCCACCATCAAAGTGATTGAGAAATATAACCCCCAATTGGTAGATGGGCATACCAACCCCCCTCCATCATAGTGGTTGAGGCATAACACCTCCTCAACTAGGTGTGGTCAACTTAAAACACTATAGATACTTTTTATGAAAACAACTCGTATATGTGGTCAGCTTAAAACTCTATACATACTTTTCATGAAAATAACTCATATATACATTTCTTTCATCATCATACAATCACTTAACTCATTTATCATACATTAGGCCATCAATAACTCAAGAATCCATAACTGGATATTTTATCAAATACTTGGTAGGTGTGAAACACTAGTACAAAATCATGCAATTCAAGAGTAAAATCATGTGAGAAAAATTAATATAAAACCACCCAGCAACACTGGGTAATGCCCTCATACAATATACATCAAAAACCTTCTTCAAATCATATGATGGATCATAAACTAATATCTCAAAACAAGCTTAAATATTTATAATTCATGAAAACCCAACATAGTTTATAATCAACTTCATAGTAAGACAAACCCATAGATAACCTAACTTGAAAACATGTAATTTAGGTAAGGAAGGTTAGGCACCATGGTTGAAAGGACCCAATGGTTGAAACCCACATACTTCAACTTTGGAGATTTCCTTGTTGAGGATTTGATTGAGTATTTACAGCTTGAATAAAATCCTTGAAATCAATAATGAGATTGGGAAACTTGAATTTGGGTGAAATATTTGACTAGTATTAGAGAGTGTTTTGGAAAATGTCTTGTATGATATAGAGTTGAAATATGACTAACTACAGGAATTTTTACGGATGGGAGGGCTTAGGCCCAAGACCCAAAGGCCTTGGACCGAAACAAGAAAACTAGCACAAATTAACACATCTCCGCGATGGCTCCATGTCACGGAGCAAATGCGTACCCCTTCTAGAATTGCAACTTTGGCAAAATTCATTTTTCAGTACAGGTCATCTACAATTGGGGTTATAACCATTGCCCACTCAATTTTGCCCCCTGAACAATAATATGAAGTTTAATTTTTTATAACACGCACTAATTTTGAGATATATGAAAATTACAATTATTAGCATTTTCGAGACACATTTTTGGGCACTTTTTGGGGTGTTTCAATGCCTCCTCCTTGGGAACATTCATCCCCAAATGTCAAAGAAACATATATAAGAGAAGTAATCAAGATGATTTAGCTCACACAAGAATGCAACAATGCACTTAATATCATTTCAAAAATCTGAACAAAAGTGTCAAAATCACCATGAACTTGTCAATATAAATATGAATGTATGCAAATGACATGAGGGTTAAAAATTAAGACTTGAAATCACATAGGGAACTTGAATTAGTACCTTAGGCTTAAGTAGAATGGAAGAGATAGGGATATCACT
>JAOTQJ010180121.1:0-23368 GCA_025642045.1 Solanum sejunctum
CTTATTTGAAGCTAAAGAGGAAGTCCAACATGCAGAATTGGGACACTAATAGGTACGTGTGATTGAATACTTAGTGTATTGTTACAATTTGTGTAAGTAAAGTTTTAAACTTGGCTAAGCTATCCAATTGTGCTAACATTTGAGGATGAATGTTCCTAAGGGGGGAGGATGTACCACCCCACATCTTACAATACTAGTGATATGCAAATGAAACATGATATGGCCTTTCAAATTAGCGCCAATTTCTAAAAGTGCTTGAATATCATGTTATATGGCAATATGTGCGTCTAACACTTAAGAGGGTCGAGTGTATAGATGTTTTGTGTCAAATTGAAGAGATCATATCCCTAAACAAAGTGAGAAAATTAAGGTAGTTGTATGACTTAAGAAGCTAGCAGGTGAGTCACCTACTTGCTTAGCTTAAATTTGCTACCTAAATGAAGACGAGGCCCGACGTTGAATTGTCCAAGTCTGATTATGAATAAATTTTGTGTTAAGGGTGTAACATTAGCCTATGTTTTAACATCATAAGTGGAGTTTACTTTTAGCCCAAGATAAATAATAAAAGGGCCCAAGTACACCACAACCCACTTGGCTAATTGTGCCCAAACTAAGTGAAAAGGGATTTGCAAAATGGGCAACCAAGGCCCATCAACTTTGAGATCCATTTAGGACCAAGTGTAAGGGCCAAGCTGATGCCTCACCAGATTAATAAAGATTCAGCTAAGAGACTCTTTAAAAAGGGCTCAAAACATCTCCTTAATTCATTTTCACTTGATACAATTTTTCAGCTTTCCTAAAGACTTTTGTTTTCTCTTTGTTTCAACTCACAAGGAACTCTACACAACCCTCTAGGGTTCTTGAAGGAAACCTGAACTTTGAAGGCTAAGGCAAGAGGAAATATCCATGTATTTTTTATACTTATCCCATGACAAACAAGAAGTATATGCTAGTTATGTTTGTGCTGAAATTTTGGACAACATGTGTCCTAAGGATTGTTGTAAACTTTTCTTGTTGTTCAAGAGGATTTTCTCTTCTTAGTTGGCTGAATTATAAAGTAAGACTTAGGTCTTTAACAAGGTTTAGTTTGTCAGTGATGTGACCTAGCTGCTACACCACTTTTACAGTCCACGAAAGTGAGTTCTGGTGTAACTTAGCTGTTACACCACTTTTATAGTTCGCAAAAATGAGTTCGTGTGTGATATCATAATTGTGCTTGTAATTGGAACTTGTGGGCTGATTGATTGAGGACTATGGTCTCACATACTCTACCTATTTTGAGGATTATTTTTGAATTGTTTTAGGGCTATTCGTATGTGTAAATATTGTGGGACCAGTTTGGTTTAAGTTGGTAAACTTTTGGAATCATCAACATCGTAATGGGGCAAAGGGACATAAAGTTATGCTGCCTATTTGTATGTTGTGTAGCATTATTATGTGTTGTGCTTTGTGGGCTGTTGTAAGACTGTTATGGCACTAGAACAGGATGCATATGATATGTATATGAGAATGTATATTAGATAATACAGTTAGGGACGGAAAGGTTAAAAGAATACACTTAGGTTTATAAGTACCCACTTGCTGCCTGTATGTTATTTTTTGTATGAGATTGGGCTGCCAAAATATATCTATTAGCTACTAATACTAGTTTTATCACCTACTATATTGTAGATAAATATTTAGAGGAAGGGAAGGTTATCTTGAGGTAATAGTGAAGTTGTACAACGAGGTAGTAAGGCTACTTGATTTCGTATTATGTGGCATGAAACATAGATCCCTCCTTGGCACATAAAGGCACTTACCAACTCCGACACAACTATTAACCATGTCTCGACTCTTTCACATGTTCATATGCTTCCATACATAGTCACCTTTGAATCTGCATACGTACTTGGTTACCAAGATACATGAATTACTTCTACTAAATAAAGTTCATATGTTGTTCTACGTCCAATGCATTTCATTATTTATGTAACTTATTCCTGTCATTGTGGTCTTGTGTTTTGTGATTATTTATATGTCATATGCTGTATCTACAGTCCTACAGCTCTAATATTATGACTACCAAAAGAATCATATTATGACCACCAAAAGAATCATCTCAAAGGTAATTGAAAGTAAAGTATATTGCTTATTGATGGATGGTAACCCGAGGGGTGGAAGAATCACCTAGCCAGGATCGATCATATCACAGTGGGTAGCCCAAGGGATTAAAGTAAAAACCTAGATAGGGTCGATCCCGATATAGATTTACCACTAATCATCTGGTTATTTGTATTACATGTTGTGCACATATTATACAGTAAAGGTAAAGTAATAAAAAGAGCATAAAGTACATGATCCCACAGTACAACTAAAGGTGATCTCTTATCCTACACCAATGTATAGTTTTATTTGAGCTGTTACTTTGGATACAATATTTCTTGCCTTACATATTCAGTGCAATATCTCATACTGATGTCCCTTACGGGGGACCTGCATTTCATGCTGCAGGTACACGTGCTAGTAGATCTCCCTAATAGGAGTACAGGATATCCAGCTGCTATTACCAAGCTCCAGGTTGCTTTGGAGCTTTGTGTGTGTCTAGAGATTATATTTTTGTATTATAGAGTTAGTCGAGGTGGGGCTTATCCCGACCCTTATCAGATACTTTTTCTTATCTAGAGGCTTTGTAGACTATGTAAATTAAAGTGTGGTCATATTTCGTACTTTAAACACCATTGACCCAACTGCCTAGCCATATACATTTCCTTTTGGCTTGTTATCATTGTTTATTTTCTTAAAGGCATTTCAAATGTAGAAATTCCTTATAATATGTATAGAAAGACAAAGATATAGGTTGGTTTGCCCGAGCCTCACCGACAATGGGTGCTAGTCTGCCCTAACGGGACTTTGGGCATGATAATTAAGTTGCTGGTAATAAATACACATTCTAAGCGAACCATCCTTCTTCTTCACAAATAATACCGATGCACCCCATGGTGACTTACTAGGCCTTATAAAACCCTTCTCCAACAAATCCCTCAATTACTCCTTCAACTCCTTCAACTCCACCAGGGCTGTACGGTAAGAGGTAATAGAAATAGGTTAAGTATCGGGAAGGAGGTCTATAACAAAATCTATTTTCCTTTCTGGAGGAATACTGGGGAGGTCATCGAGAAAGACATCAAGAAACTCATTAACCACCAGAATCGACTCTATAGGAATGTCTTTGGGCTCAACATGCCTAACCCTGACAAGATGATAGAGGTGCCCCTTAGAAATCAACTTTTAGGATTTAATGCAGGAAATGAATCTACCCTTGACCACCACATCAAATTTTTCCAGTCAAGGAATGGTTCATTTGGGAATTGGAATTTGACCCTACAAGTTCTAGAATCAATAAAAACATAATATGCATGCAACCAATCCATCCCTAGAATGATATCAAAATCCACCATATCTAACTCAACAAAATCACAAGGCAAGATTTTATGCAATATAAATATGTAACAATTTATATCGACTCTCTTAGCAACAATAGACTCACCAATGGGGGTTGACACTTCATAAGGTTCACATAATAATTCGGGGCTAACATTAAGATTTTTGGCAACAAAAGAGGTAATAAAAGAAAGAGTGGCACCCGTGTCAATCAAAGCATACACATCAAAATTAAAAACCTCTAACTTACCGGTGACAATTTTGTGCACCTCGTTCACCCCTTATCTCCCTTGAAGAGCATAGAACCTTTTTGCCTTGGGGCACCCCCTTATTGGCCTCCTCTTCCCTTTGGATCCACATTTGCACCTTTGTCTTGTGGACGACCATCTCTACCTTTGTTTTGTGCATGTGGACAATCAATCACCTTATGAGCCACCTCACAACAACCATAGCAAGCATTAGAGTTTCTCATACATGGTCCATTCTGGATCCTACCATACTTTTGGCACATAGGGTTATTATTAGCTAATCTCCTATTAGGAGCATTGGAAGACCCTTGGCCTTGGAACTTGGGGCCTTGAGGAAACCGACCACCCTTGGAATTTTGGAATCCACCTTTAAGACAAGCCCTCATGGCCTCACGACTTCTTCTCTTTCTCAACTTTTCCCCTCTAGTTGTTTAGTATATGTCATGAGAGAGGATAAATCCATATCACCTATCAACATGGTGGTACGATATTCCTCATTCACTAAGCCGAATACACTCACTATATAGTTAATCATACTAGACCGCAGCTTGCCAACCAAGTGTGGGACATACTTGGAGAGTTGGTTGAACTTGAGGGAATACTCCCTCACACTCATGGACCCTTGCTTTAGAATCATAAATTCCATCATTTTTGCCTTCCTAAGCTCAATAAGTATGAATCAGTTGAGAAATGGCATTTTGAATTCTTCCCAAGGGATAACATCACCATTCTCTGTCTCTATCTTCCATTGAGTGAACCATATTTGGGCCACACCCTTGAGTTGGAAGGCTACCAACTCCGCTTTCTCCTCAGAGTTAACCCTTATAATGGACAACACCTTATACACATCTTCAATGATTTCTACACCTTGGTTACACCCTCAACTAATATACATCAAAACCCTTCATCAAATCTTACAATAGATATGAGACTCATAGCTTAAAACATGGTAAAATAGTCAGAATTTCATAAAGCCCAACATAAAGTGCAGTGAAATTCATAATAATAAGATCCATTTGTAAATCAACTTTAAATTGTGCAAATTTGAGGAAAAGGAAGCTTAGATCATGGAGTAAGAGCATGAGGGACTTGGGTCCCTTGGTCAATTTGATTAGTCATGGCATGGGCCAATATGGTAATAGCATCCCAGAACTCTTCATGGGCCACTCCCCCATCATGAGGAGCTTGAGAAGCGACAAGGGCCGATTGCTCCTCGGGAGTACAGGCTCTTCTTCCTCTTGGAATAGGCATGATCTAAAATAGTAAATAACATTCATTAGAGGAAAAGCCTTACCTTACTCCTAAAGCACGACATAGACCACGAAGAAGGGAAACATTTCCTAAAAATGCCTCATAGCCTCTTGCTCTTAGTTATGGTGTACTTCATAGCCATGAACAAGACTATAATCGATGCGGTGTGTTAGATTCCGAGGTCTATTAATAACCTAGTGCTCTGATACCAAGTTTGTCATGATCCAAGCCTAGGTCCTAGATGTGACACGACAAATGGGAACCCAAATAGATCTAAGTAAGCCTCTTAGCATATCAATTACACATCCTTGATTGCGGAAGCATAGTAAACAATAAGAAGAATATAAACAAGGGATAAAGGGACTAAAAGAATTCTTGACATTTATAAAGCATATAGACTCAAAGATCAAAACATAGATATATCAATTGTTCCAACAACACCTCTGAACATATATTGGGGGGGGGGGGGCCAAGACACTTTCTGGGCTCACCCTTATAGTGTCAAAGATCAATATAGAGAAATAACATAAGAAAGAGTAGCATAGCTAGTGTCCCCAAACTAAAAAATCACCAAAAGCTTATCTTCAAGATGCCAAATCTAGCCACATGGAGGATAATCATGAAGAGCTCCGATTCCTACATGGTGATATCATGTAGGCAAAAGTATGCGTTAGTATGTTTGAATGTACTAAGTATGTAAGATGCGATGCAACAAGACAAAAGCCAATATAGTCAAAATTCATAGTAATAGGTAATAGATAAATATAATATCAATATGGCATGCGTGATCAATGCTTGAAGTAAAATATGCTTGTAAATCATATAACTTGCAAATATAGATTACATGTGTAGGAAGAGACCATATCAGCATAGTCCAAGAAGACTATGACCTCAACTCCAAGGTACACCACCCCCTTAGTAGGTGATTAAGGTATATACCCCTCAACATGGTAGTATAGGCATGCCACCCCCGACAAGGTGATTGAGGTACATACCCCTTAATGTGGTAGTACGAGCATGCCACCACTCGACAAGGTGATTGAGGCTTGACACCTACTCAACAAGGTGGTTGGGTATGCCACCCCCCAATAAGGTGTGTTCAACTTGCAATACTATAAATACTTTCATGAATTCAATACAGGTGTACAATCCCTTAGTCATCATATAGTCACTAGATTCAAGAATCCTTGTCAAAACATTTTCTCAAACACTTGGCTAGTGGGCAATGCTAGTTCAAAATCAAGAAACTTAAGACCAAAATAATGTGAGAAAACATAATGTAAATCAACCCACCAACACATAATAAAAACCTCATGTAAGATACCTTGAAATCCATCATCAAATCTTATAATAGATCATAATTTCATAGCCTAAAATGTCCATAGTCACAATAGACAAACCATCTCATAGCATAAGTTTGGAATAGGTAGTCATGTATTTCAAATCAATGTTTCATAAAACCCCAACATAATTTGTGATCACAATTTATAATAAATAATACCCATAAGTAATATAACTTGGAAGCATGTAATTTTCATAAAAAGGAAGGTTGGGTACTATGGGTGAAAGGACCCAATGGTTGAAACCCACATAGCTCAAATTTAGGGATTTTCTTTATGTAGACTTGAAAAGAACTTGAAGCTTGAGTAGAGTTCTTGAGATCCGGAATTAAGCTTGGGGATTTGAATTTGGATAAAATATTTGGCTCAGTGTTAAAGAAGGTTTTCAGAGTGTCTTGAATGATATATAATTGAAAAATGACTAAATATAGGTGTTTTTATGCATGGGTGAGCATTGGGACAAGACCCTAGTGCCTTAGGCCAAGATGAAAAATTGAGGAAAAACTAACACTACCCCATGATAGGTCCGCATTGCAGAACCATCACACAGGATAAAATACACTGATCCATGCCCAGTCCATATCGCAGTCTGGTCACGGATCGCCACTAGATAAGCAAATTTTTGAAAAATAATTTTTCGCTATGGTTGCTCTAAAATCTAAGTTATACCTATTTTCCATTCAATTTTGCCCCCTGATCACGAATATGAAGTTGGATATTTGATATCATGCACGAATTTTGATATATATGGAAATTATGAATATGAGAATTTTTGAGGAACATTTTTAGGGCATTTCAAATAGTTAACTTTAGTGGATCCACTTAGACATCTTAGAAGGTCACCTTGGCAAGTGATCTCCCCCTCTATACGGGTTTAGGGGAAATATTGTGACTCCATGATTTAGCTCACATGGGTTATGCCTATTGAAGGTTGTTCTCACATATGTTCATGTTCTCCTCATGTTCCCATACTGTCATTCTATGATGATTTATGATAGATCCTTTGTATTATGTCCATAGGTGTTTTAAAGTTTCTATAACTCATTGTTTCACAAGTTCAAATGGTTTTTTCTCCAAATGATATATGGCTATGTCTTCAAGAATGTACGATTGTCCCTATTATGATTACTAATGTTTCTTTCATAATAAAATAGTCTTTTATGTAAACCGATGTATAATTCACCCAAGGATATTAATATTTTAATTATTCATAACAACATATGTTTTCTTACTGCAATAAGTTTATGTGTCTTATCATGCATTCAAATAAGGTAAGTTCCTTATTTATCATATGCATTATCTTATGTTATATGGCTAAAGTTAAAGGTTTAAATGATCTCCCATATGCATGTTTCAAGTTTATATGATTTCTTTATTCATGATTATATTCATCCATGCATGTTACTAAGTTATTTCTAAAGTTGCCTTTGTATATTTATATTATATTGACTTGATTACAACTTACAAATGCCCTTGTAAATGTATGATTTTGTCATGAGATTTAGTATGGATCATCCTATCATTGTTTCCATGTCATGCATTGCATACCTACATACTAGTACGTACAAAGTACTGACACATACTTCTATGCCTACATAATTTAACCATATAGGGATTGATGCTTCTTGATATCCTCCACATGGCTAGCATCAGAGTGTCGCAGTGGAAGTTAGTGTGTCCTCTAGTTCAAGGATAACATCCTAGTGTTATTTCTAGTTTGATGTATTAAGGTAATTTAGTTTTCATTTGTATAATTTCTTTTGTTAAGATTGTATTTGAGGGTGACCTTGAACAGGTCTTAGCCCCCACCAAGTTTATGTTAGAGGACTATATTTAATGTCTTAGCCCCCACCAAGTTTATGTTAGAGGTATTGATGGAAACATATGCTGTGATTATATCTAGTTCTTTAATTCATTATGGTTTGAACTTGTGGACCTTATCCCCATTTTCCCTTAGTTTTTTATCTTATCTTTATGTCATTGCCTATGAATGCTTAAGATAATTAAGATGGCTTAAGTGAGGTGCCTTCAGGTATCTCATTCACCATGTGATGATTAGACCCCTAGGTTGGGTCATTATAAGCTTATTTTCAGAGCACAAGGTTTTGAAATGATCCTCAGAGTCCAATATATCGCATCGAATAGAATCCTATTCGTGGGTGTGAATCACACCACATCTGTGAGTAGGAGGGTATAAGGCATTAGGAATTATCTGACTTCTTTCATGATCTATGTCGTGCTTTAGAGTTGTTGTTAGGTTCCCTTATCTAATGGATTATTGTTTGTGCTTTTCTAGATAATGCCTCCATGAAGAATGCCTCATGTCCCTTAAGATGAGGGAGTGACTGATGTGGAGTTTAGGACCACTATGACTATATTGGTACAAGTGGTGACCAATCAAGCTAACCAAGTTGCTAATGTCCAGATTGCTCAACTCTAGCCTCTAGAATTAGGGACTTTGCTAGGATAAACCCTCCTAAGTTCCATTGAATAGAGGTTGAGAAAGATTCTTAAGAGTTTGTAGATGAAGTACACAAAGTGTTGGCCATTTATGGGAGTGACTTCATAGGAAAAGGCGGAGTTGGCAACCTTCCAAATTAAAAGGGTGGCTCATATATGGCACACGCAATAGAAAAGAGAGCGAAATAAAGTTTGGGGTCCTATTTCTTGGGGAGAGTTCAAGGATGCATTTCTAGGTTACTTCTTTCCCTTGGAGTTGAGGGATGCCAAGATGCGAGAATTTATCAACCTCAAGCAAGGGAATATTAGTGTGAGGGAGTATTTCCTCAAGTTCACTCAGCTCTCCAAATATGCCTCATCATTGTTTGCCAACCCTAGTGCTAGAATGAGCAAATTCATGTTGGGGATATTTGACTTACTTGTCTAAGAGTGATTGACCACTATGCTAGTAAAGGAAATAGATACTTTGAGACTTATGACTTATATAGAATAAATTAAGGATGAAAGGATGAGAAGGGGTGTAAGAGAGTTAAAGAGGGCATGTTTGGATGAGGGGGGATCACGATCTACTAGGATTTGGGAGTCTAAGAGCAAGAGTGAGAGAAACTCCTATCCTACTTGTGAAAAGTATGGTATAATAAATTTAGGAGAGTTCTTGATAGGACATGAAGGTTTCTTTTAGTGTGGTGAGCTGGGACACAAGAGAAGGGATTGCTTGGTAGCCGCAAGGAAGGGGAGAGAAAGAGCTTCAAATGCCTTACCCAATATGTATATGTTTCTTTGAAAATGATAATGGTGGTGCTATATTTGATGTTTGGGTGCAAGTGGAGGTATAGAGGTTTTCATAAAATGATAGTCATAATGTTCATCCTCATACATCATTTATTTTAGTCTTGAGTTATTGTTCATTGTACATGTATGTTCATGAAGTTGGTTTTGATTAGATACTTATGTGAAATCATGAAAATTTGTTATGTGTGCTTTTAGACTAATGTTGATGTTAATAATTTAAAATTTTGCATGAAAATGATATCTGACTTGAGTATTGTATTTGTGATGGATTGTTATATATTTATTTTCCTCTTATTGTGCTAACTTGATTAACATTTGAGGATGAATGTATGTTCCCCGCGGGGGCGGTGGGTGGGGAGGGGGGGATATTGTAATGACCAATAAGTTTGAGGTTGAGGCTAAGGCAAAAGTTGAAAATTTGGTCACTAGAATGAAAGTACAAGACCAAAGTACAGGTTGTGGTTTAGTTCACAGATCGTATAAAGGCCTCATGGATTAGGAGTTTTACTTTGGGAAAAAAATCAAATTCTAGAATTAAAGAATGAGAAGAGTCTACGGTTCATAATAATGGGTTATAGATGGAGTCCTGGAAACAAGAAATTTTGGTTAAGTACAGAAGGGATCTATGAAGGGCTTTACGGCCTGTGGTAAGCTTTACGGACCATAGAAGGGTTCATGATTTTGGAGCCTGGTGGGATTGTTTTTGGATCTTGTATGACATGCAGTACAGATCGTGCATTTATTTATGGCCCATAATCGGACCTTTGTGGATTGATTCACCCAATTTTTATGAATAGTATTTTTGGCCTTTTCTATCCCTTAAGCCCTTAAGAGCCTTAGCTAGCCCCTCCATAACCCCTCATGAAATTCCAAGCCCCCTTCCCACCAAGGCAAGTGCAAACTATTCTAATTACCTAAGTTCTAGCATGAGTTTATATCTGTGTCTAATTTAAATGGTCATATGTTTTATCACACAACGAATTAGATGCTGGACAACCTACCAAATGAAAGCTCTTTAAATTATCTTTCCAACGCCACAGATTTCACCTCATTCAATGTTCAGACCAAAAGGTTATTTCTATTTTAGTGAAGCACTGTCCAGCTGCCTGCACATACAACCAAACACTATGACCGTTTGTGTTGTTGGTGGGTCGTGGATGGCCTTCTTGGAAGGTTCCATCTAGACATCTTTTTTTGTTTTAAGTGGAGGATTTTAGGTCATTTACCCCATATATGTTTCAGCATCCTAAGGTATATTTTGACCTTTTTATCCTTCATACATATACTAATACACTCAACACTCTCTCAATCAAACTATTGAACCCAAAATATTTTCACCTTCTCTCGAGTTCTCTCTTCCTCAAGTTTAAGATAAAATCAACCTAGGGTTTTAAGTTCTTCTTTCCAAATCTAGGTTCTTGCCTTGTTCATCTACCAAGGTATGTGGGTTTTATCCATGGGTTCGTTTCACCCATGGAGACCCAAATTATTTTCTACTCCATTCTTTAATTTCAAGTATGTAATTCTTCATGGGATTTCATATTATGATTTAAATTACTTATATTATGAATTTATTGATATTAGTTAACCTATATATTTATGAAATAATATTTTATTTCATAGGATGGATGTTATGTCTTGGATTCTTATATTATGAAAGTTAGTGTTTTAAAGATATTTCATGGATTTCCAAAAATTGGTGTTAAATTGATGGATTCTACTAGCTATATGCATGAGAAATTATAAACTAAGTTGTTTCACTTGGAATTTATGAATTTACATGAGGTTTATTTACAAGCCAATTTGGGGTCATGAAGATTTTGATATGGGTTTCTTAAATTATCTTTTACATTGGTGAATCCTACTATCTTATACATGAATAGCTCGTAATTTTTATGATTCCATGACTAATTATGTTTTTTCCTTACTTATGAAATTTTGGGCGATGAAGTTGATGGAGGTTGCTTGATTTTACTTAAGTTCATATTTTCTTTATTATTGTTGAATATAAATTAAGTCTAAATCACATGAATTTCATAAATTGGTATAAATTGACTCATGTATCATATTGATTTCAAGTAATGGGTTTGTGAATTAGTTTATGGGTTACTTCAAATATAGGTTGGTTGTTCTGGATACATATGAGTATGCGTATTTCCTTCAAGTTTCAAGATCTTAAAACAAATTTGCATGTATTAATGCATTGAATCATGGGATATTCCATGACATGACATGCTCTTAGAATGGTATTGAAGTCAAGAATGAATGAATGATTGTTATATTAGTTCTCTAAGCTAACTACGATTATGAGATAAGGATAACTCGTTAGTAGAGGCATAGACAAGATTTAAGAGATATCCTTGTGATGATGATTAATATTCTAAATGCTTGTGGGATGAGTTCATAGAGTATCTCTTCATATTAAATGACTCTTACTGTCGCTCAACTCGGCTACTTGAAGGAAGAAGGGGTGGTCATCATCAGCATATTACCCAACTTTAGAGGTTAGAGTTGAATCCCACAGGGAATAATGTGTCGGCGAATGAGTAAATCAAGAACCTAAGACTACTAGATTTTGGCTCGATAGGCAAGTACCAAGCAGGACTTCTAACTAAATTGGGAAAATTAAGCTAACAACTACTCCTAAAAACAATTGGGTAAGTATTGATCAAGCAAGGGAGCAAGGATAGGGGATATAAGAATTAATAAAAACTCAATCCATCCATCACATTTAGCATCAAATAAACCCTATGGGTAGGCTAGGTTGCTTGTAATCACCCCACGGCCTCTTACGCGAGCCACTCAAAGACATGCTTGGCTTGAGCACATCAAAGCAAAACTTCCAAAATTTTAGCCGTTGAGTCCCTTTTGAGGCTCTCAACTTGTAAACCCATGACTATCGTGCAATCTTCCCTCGAAACTACACCTGCTATAGCAATAATTGAAGATCTATGCTAGATTCAAGTAGCTATCTCAAATCTAATTTATACAAGAAAATACGCATGAACCCATAAATAAATTTAATCAATTAGAGCATTTTGGGAGAAACCCTCTTGATTTCACAAAGAAATCATCAAATAAGCTTGAAAGTAAGAGTAATCAAGGCCCACATATCAATCAATTATCAAGCTTCATTTACATCTACAAATTTAGTATTCAAGAACAAGAAAGGAAAGAGTGAGTGAAAGATAAATACAAGTGAAGCCCACACTCTTCAATCTACTCAAGAATTTTTAGAAAACTTGCTTTAAATCCTCACCCTAAACTAAAATATACACTAAGGTATGTTCTTCTGTATGAATTTTCTCCTTTATATCGTGTGTTCTCTCGCTATTCTCTAAGTATCAAGAATGAAGGTTAGGATTGCATGTATATTGTGATTTTGCGATTGAAAATGGTGAATTTCCATAGTTGCCCCAATACTAGTCGCTGGAAAATTCCGCAATCGCGTTCCACATTCTGTGATCACGAAAGTTGTTTCTCTTATGCTTTGCCTTTGCGCCTATGTCTCATATGTTTGCAATTCTCTGCATTTTGTAGCTCTGCGATCATGGGCTGAAGGCCACATTTGCGGAGTGTGTGCTATCGGGTACCATTTTGTGCATTTCAGCTCCATTTGGCTCTAATTCAGCTCCAATCTTTAATTCTTCTTAGGAAAGCCAAATCTAGTACATATTTACCTGTAACATACACCATTCAAACATAATTAGTCTCAACTTATAAGATTAACAACACAAAATCATAAGAGAAGAGTAAGAAATGAGTGCAAGTTATGCACTCATCAACATCCCCAACTTAAGACTTTGCTTGTCCTCAAGCAAAACAAAACCTACTCGGTAAGCTAGCAATTTATGCACACAATCCCAATTTACTTTTATAGCAGTAAAGTCATGATCATGACAATAGTTGGTACCAACAATTAGCATCGTATGTGGATGCCTATCAAGTAATTCCTTCATATTTCAAAAACATCTTTTTCATTTCAAAGCACACGTCTAGGGATGACTAAGTGACAATATAAATTCTCAAAGAGTGACTCAAACTACTATTCAACTAACAAGTTCCACTTGACTCAAACTTACAGAAGCATCTATATCACTAATCCATGTCAATTTGCATGTCCTCACAAATAAAAGTCCCCAAAACACACAAGTTAGAGATGTGGCTTTTTAGTGAGGATGTATCATATTACTCTAAGTTCGAGATATGGCTTTTTTGGTGAGAGGGGATGCATGAATAAGGGACAAGGACTCAAACACTCACACTCAACAAAAGAACATCTTGTGTACACAAATGTCACTCCACATGCTTATTTTCAATCAACATTGGCTTAATTTCATCTGTTGGAAATCTAAAAGGGCTTTTTGGCTTATAGTGTAGGTCAAGGGTAGAGTTGGATACAATTTGGATCATAGTGGCTAACACTCCTTAAGTCCCATATACAATATTTATTCTTTTTCAACTTTTCCACTTTTTGTTTTTCTCCGCATCACACATCGATGCACATTTAACCATTCTTTTTCATTTAGGTGCCCCACTTGCAACCATTTTTCTATGTTTTTGAGGGTTCTTTTCACTCAAGCACTTTTTCTTCATTTTTTTTCATTTTGAAAGTACTCTTTTTCTTTTTACATTTTACTCCTCCATTCATTTTTCCTTTTTTTCTTTTTCTTTTCACAAGCTCCTAAGTGGTAGACACCCATCCTTTTTCTCCTACATCACCCCCAAATTAGGCTTATAGCATCAATAGTCACAAACTTGCAAAACTTAAGAAGGGATAAAGGTTTAAAAGAGTGATATCTTTTCAAAAAGGTTCAAGGTAACTAGGGTTGCCAATACAAAGGATTAGACTCAAAAGGGACACTAGGGATAAAATCAATACATTTGGTGGCTATTTAGGCTAAGTTGACTCAATTCGAACCAAAGAATGCCTAAGATCACCTTCCCAACCAAAGCCTATCAAGACTAACAAGGCAAGTTCTAGGTGACAAAAGTATAATCAAGGAACAAAAAAGAAAAAACTCACAACACACATGACATGCAAAAAACAAGAAGGGATCAATATAACTCTCAAGTAAGGTGTAAGGGACTCATTTTTCAAATATATCCATCTAGCAATTAAGAGTCACAAAAAGAGTGAAAGTGTTGTCTCAAAATCATCCCAAAACCATTTAACTTTCAAAAATTGGAGGGTTAAATATTTTCACAATCTATAACACTTAACTAAATATGCTAGTACCATACACGTCACAATCCCAATGTATAGATCCAACTAGAGTCAATGGCTACTCAGGCTTCACCAAAGACCTTAATCTACACATACAGATACTCACACACCCAATTGACGATTTACCCTAAAGAAATCATCACTCTATCTATCATTAGGAATTATCAATTACACATACCATAAAAGGAAAAATAATAAGCTGCCAAATCTACCAAAATGGATAAACCTAAATATAATATATAAAAGCTCATGAAGGGCGTGCCATGGTTAAAACAAGCAATTAAAATTTATTCAAATCACAGGAGTACCCCCAACTACAACTTTACTATGACCTCACAGTACTATCATAAAGTAAACAAAGTGACGAGGAACTCCCTGAGATGATCACTTGTCACTCTATCCCAAATTTTCTCTCTATAGATGGTTTCCAAGTTTAGTTGCTGTGGTGCGATTAACTCCAATTAGCTCCTTGACATAGTATATTGAATCTTGGAGCTTTAGTCTTCTTCCCTCACCTCTAGTAGGATTTGGGCTTTACAAAGTGTGTGTTGTTTAGACCCATGTTCACCCAATTAGACCTACCATCAAAATCACATTACAAGAGCATCTTATTTACGTTACAAGTCATGGATTTTGGAAAGGAAATCTATTAAATATAGTTTGAATCAAGCAGTGAATTATTTCTACTTATGATTGATAACATATTGCATTTTGCATTTGCGGTCACTCTAGCACATTCATGGAGTTCAAGGCATGCCAATCCTTCACATTCATGACAAATTATCTGTATCCGTAAAAGGCCAAAAGTTTCCCAGACCAGTGCGATCATGGTACAATGCCCGCATTCATGGATAGCAATAGTCACTACTATCATATTTTGCTTTAGTAGAGACATTTTGTTAAACACATGATAGACATATGTTCTTGACTTTATTTTGACAACCATCACCCCTAAATCCATCCCTAACAACATTCACTTACCACCCAAAACAACAAACAATATGTTAGCATTAAAATCCACTCCATTTCTCTGTATTTAGGCCTAGAATCTATTTCCAAAGTACCCAAAGGTTGGGAACTCAACAATGAAAGTTGAACCTCAGAGAGCATCAATAGATAAAATCATCAAGGCATCAAACTTCATAAATATAAGATGAGAGATTAAGCAAGGAGACCATACCCATGTCATGAAGTTTCCTAGTTGCACAGACTAATAATTACGAATAAGAAAAGAGATAGAGTGAGGTGGTCATACCTTTGAATGAGTGACCAAACAGGATGAAGAAAGGAGAAGTTGAGTTGTTCTTTGAAGACATATGAGAATCAAAGGTATGAAGGGATTGTTTACCTCACACTTGATTTTATTCCATGCTCATGATCTCCTTTCCCTGATTGTTTTAGAAAAAGTCACTAATACCTTGTCTCTTTATTATGGACACTTGTGCAGCATACTGCCTTCGAGGACGTTAAGCATGATCGTGTCGCATCACCAAATCCCATACATTCTATGTTCATGAAACCAGATCGCCTTCACAAATGTTGATTGAATGCCATAACTGGGCTAGTTTTTTTTACAATTTTAGGTGATCTCAATCCCAATTGGGTGGTCTACCCTTGTGCAATAGACCATGGTGAAAATGCCCATTTTTATCCTTTTTCAATTTTTTATCGTGTTTCCACGCACTTCTTCAACTCTAGTCATCTTGATACTTCAAAACCTGTGCAAAATCACTACCAAAGACTTGAAAATTCTGAAGGTTAGACAAAAATTGAAAACAAAAATTAAGAAGCTATTTTTAAAAGTTTAAAATACAAGAGTTTATTAAAATATGTACAAAATTTAATTCACTACCCATTTGTGTTTTCACTTTTGAGGTAGTGAATCTCCTTCCCCCCTCCCTTTTAATTTCAAAATGATTTCCATTTGAGCTCATGAGGAGGGTGATGAGAGACCATGAACATTTTCCACCGGTCTCTCCACTTTAAGGATTTGAATTGTCTACCCAACTTGTCATCAACTTTCCTTTTAGGTTCCATGGGTAGAGATGGGAGTGTTAAGAAGTCTTCTTCAAATTTAGCCTCACACCTTATGGCCTCCAAGTAGGAAACATTCCCAACTTCCAATGAATCAAACTTACCATTTAAGATTTTCACGGCTTACTCTTGCAACTTTAGGATCATTTCCTTAATTTTAGCCTCTTGCATGATTATTGGACTTGATGAAATCCATAGGTTTCATATCTTTTCAACATCAAGCTTCTCTCATTCCTTTTAGGGCTCCAACTCATGGTTGACCATCTTTGAGTTGGAGGCTTCACTCGCTTCATTTCTTAGTTTCAAGTCAACCTCCAAAACATTAATCTCATATTCAAACTGTTTCACCTCGTAACCTCTAGCAACAAGCAAGCTCCTGAGATCATCCCTTGTGTTGACCAATTGGTGCCTTTGGGCCCCTTCTTTGGAAAATCTAAGATTCAAGTCAGTAAGATCTTAACTCATAAGATTCTCATCTCTATTCACTTCCTTAATACTATTTTGTTTACCACGAAGTGCAATACTTTGAAGGAGATTGAAAAAGGTTTTAGATTCCTCAAGAAAGCGTTCATCACAAATAGCCATTCAACAAAAAGAAAACAAAGATAACAAAAAGAAGTACTCACTAGTCAAATAAAAATGAGTAGACTACAAGTCCTAAATCAACGCAATACGCCTATTATTCCCTAGCAACAGTGCCATTTCTGATGTCACTCAACCAGGCTACTCAAAGAAAGTAGGGGCAATCATCATCAACATATTATCCAACTTTAGAGGTTAGGGTCGAATCCCACATGGAACAATATGTCAGTGAATGAGTAGAGCAAGGACTTAAGACTACTTGATTTTGACTTGATAGGTGAATACCAAGCAAGATTTCTGACTAAATAGAGAGAGGGAAAGGGGGGGGGAGAAACTATTCATACAACTACTTCTAAAAACACTTGAGTAAGGATTGATCAAGAAAGGGAGCAAGGAAAAGGGACATGGAAATCAATAAAAACTCTAATCATCCATCACACTTAGCATCAAATAAACCCTATGGGTAGGCTAGGTTGCATGTAATCACCCCGACTAGGGAAGTGATATTTCACAAGAGCCAATTGCAATGTCTTACACTAGCCACTCAAATACATACTTGGCTTGAGAACCTCCAAGCAAAACTCCCAAAAACATAGCCATTGAATCCATTTTGAGGCTCTCAACTTATAAACCCACAACTATCATGCAATCTTCCCTCTCAACTATACTTGTTCGAGCAATAATTGAAGAACCAAGTTAGATTCAAGTAGCTACCTCAAATCTAATTTATACAAGAATATAGGCATTAACATATAGATCAATTCAAGAAATTAAAGCAATTTGGGAGAAACCCTCTTGATTTTGCACGTAAATCATTAACAAAGCATGAAAGCAAGGGAAATAATCAAGACCCACATATAAATCAACTACCAAACTTCAGTTAAATATACAAATTAGCATTCAAGAACAAAGAAAGAAAGAGCAAGTAAAAGATAAATACAAGTGAAGTTCACACTCTTAAGTCCACTTAAGAATTTGTAGAAAACTTGCTCTAAATCCTCACCCTATACTAAGATCTACACTAAGTTATGTTCTTCTTCTTTTTGAAGAATGTATGAATGTTATCCTCTGTATCGTGTGATCTCCTCTATTATCTATGTCTCAAGAATGAGGGTTAGGAGTGCATGAGACTACAAATGGTGAATTTCTAAAGCTGTCTCGACACTGGTCGCTGCAACAGTCTGCGATTGTGCTCTATATTCGTGAAAGTTGTATCTCCGTATGATCTATCTTTGCACCTAAGTTTGTTATTTTATACTACTCTTCTTGTCACGTCTTTAAGATTGAGGGCATGAAGGCAGCATTTGCAAAGTGTATTTGTTACTAGGTACCATTTTGTGTATTTCAGCTCCATTTGACTCCAATTCAGCACCAATCTTCTATGTTTCTTAGTAAACCCAAATATAACCCATTTGTAACTATAACATACACCATTAAAAGCATAATTAGTCTCATATTATAAGATTAACTACACAAACTCATACAAAAAGAGTAAGAACTATGGGCAAGTTATGCACTCATCAACTCTATGATTTATGCTTATGGTTATTCCATGAGAGTTTTGCTTAGCACCGAGTGGAACTTGGGATGAATGAGAAAGTTCTTCATTACCATTAGTATAATCCTATTTTTCCATAAGTACGTGCCACTGTAGGGAATAAAAGTCACCCGCTAATACAGGTTGATTTGTAGATCACCCGATAGTAGAGGCTTGCTTAGTATTTAGCTTTAAAATGGATCCACTTAGGCATCTCAGCAGGTCACCTTGGCAAGTGATCTCCCCCTTTCTTCCGATGTAGGCTCACATAGTTTATGACGGTCAAAGGTTGCTCTAACATATGTTCATGTTCTCTTCATTTTCCCAAAGTGTCCTTCTATGATGATTTATGATGTTTCCTTCATATTATGTCCAAAGGTATTTCAAAGTTACTATGACTCGTTGTTTCACAAGTTCAAATGGTAATTTCTCCTAAAGGTATATGGCGATATCTTTAAGTATATAAGGTGATCCCTATTATGATAACTAATATTTCTTTCAAAATAAAATAGTCATTTATGTAAAGTACATATTGTTCACCCAAGGATATTAATATTTTAATTTTTCATAACTATAAATATTTTTTCACTAACCTAAGTCTATGTGCCTCATCATGCATTCAGGTAAGGGTAAGTTATTTATTTATCATATGCATTATCTTAAGTTCTATGGCTAAAGTAAAATGTTTAAATGATCTCCCATATGCATGCTCCTAGTTTATATGATTTCCTTATTCACGAGTATGTTCATCCATGCATCCTACTAAGTTCTTTCTAAAGTTGCCTTTGTATATTCATGTGATATTTGCTCAATTACGACTTACAAATGCCCTTATAAATATATGATTTTAAAATGAGATTTATCTTGAATAATCCTATCATTATTTTCATGCCATGCATTGCATACCTAAATACCAGTACAATTCAAAGTAGTAACATATACTTCTATGCCTATATGATTTAACCATATAAGGATCGATGCTCTTAGATATCCTCCGCATAGCTAGCATCAAAGTGTTACAGTAGAACTTGGTGTGTCCTCTAGTTGGTGTGTCATTATAGTCGGTTAAAGTTCACTCCCACAAGTTTATGACTCTATGATATGGTTCCATCATATATGATCTTTCATGCATTTACTTTCATTCATATTAAGCGATTTACCTTATTCATGCTTAGGCTTATGTTAAGTATTATTTATACCTTATGTGTATATGTTTTACTTATGAATGATTGCATTATAATTTCATGATTCTATTCTATCTCACATATTTAGTACATTCAAAAGTACTAACGTATATTTTTCCAGCATGAATGAACTATGTAGGGATAGGCCATTAGCTCGCATCTAGTTTTACGACGTTTAAGACTAGTCCTTTTTTTTGTGCTAAACCCTTAGTTTGGGTCTCAACTATTTTCTTCTTGCTATGTATTTCAGATACTATATATATGTTGGCCTTTTCAGGATTTTATATTCTATGTTGCTTTTGCATGGAGTCTTTTCTATTTGATGGAGACCTACCGTTCTCGATTTTGTCTATCTATGTTTTGGTTGGCATGCCTTATTGTAAGGATCCAGATTTTGTACGACCTTAATGGATCTTAAAATTTTGGTTCTGGAAAAATTTTGGACCAAGGTGATACTTCATGGAAGCCTTCATAGTCTGTGTGAAGCTATCCAGACTATGTGGATCCTCCTTGAAGTGGCCCTTGGCCTTATGTGAGGTATGTGGGATTTAACATGGAGTTTGGGACTAAGGCATACCATACATAGACCCCACATGGTCCGTGCGAGGCTTCAGAGACCGTGTGATGGACCATGTTATAGCCTTGTCCTTGAAAATCCACAAGTTTGGAGCCAATGCATGTCACACGGACCGTCTCATGGACCGTATGACCTCCATGATGTCCCCCGTATAGGTGTTGAAGAGAAAATTTTTTAAGTATTGGATCACCATCTCAGAACTTTATTGTGAAGGATTTTTTCTAATTGAAGTGGTATAAAGGAGTGTATGGTCTGTATACCTTGGTACGGACTGTGAGACCAACCGTATAGATGCCTATGTTGAAATTTTCTAAGTATGGGATTACTATATTAGACCTTCAGTAGGAGAAATTTTCTTAGTGTTGGATCAAGGAGGAAGTATATGGTCTGTATACATTATCACGGGCCCTATACCCCTCCTTGAGACCCTCGACTTTAATTTTTTTACTCATTTGATTAATGGAGGTTTTGTAATTATGGTTTATCCTAAGGGTCCTTTGTGACTTTCTATGCTAACTAAGGACATTCAAATGACCTATACTTTATTTCTCTCATTTGAATTCATTCCTACACTTAGAATTATACTGAACTCTCCTTGAACCTCCTCCATTAACTAAGGTATATAGGATTGATTCTTAGTCCCTTTCAACCAAGAAGACCCTAGACTCTTTAAACTTGAATTCCATGAAATTTGGATTATTTTAAGTATGGGTTTGGAAGACTATTATTTATTAAATTTAGTTGAAGTATGAGATATGCTTATTTGTTGATTTTAAAATGATTTAAACTCTAATATGTTGAGTTACATAAGTATTATGAAGATTTGATTATGCATTTTCTCTTTAAAGTTTGATCTAAGTATAGATAATCAATATTATGATTTGAATATGGATTTTACTTATAAATTTACTAGAATATCATATTATATTCTTGATTTTAGATTGGATCTACGTTACCCATTGCTATTCACATATCATTTGTAGCATATGAATTCATGAGCATTGGATTTTATGAAAATTATGAAGAGGGTTAAGCCCAATTCATTTTATGTATATGATTTTGATAAAATTATAGTTATGACAAAAATGTGATCACATAAATATATGTTGTTATTAGCTCTTTGAGCATATTGGGTGCTTGCACTATATTGTTAAGTGAATGAGCTATTCCTATGCATGAAAAGTATAGATTGAGTTGTGATTTGGATTTTTAGTGCAAGTACGAATGATTATGAAGAATGTTTTGCTTTTGAGCCTAAATGTGCATCGAAAGGATTTGAAATGACTATTGCCTCTTTTAAAAGCATGTATATGTATAAGTATTCTCGTGGGATGTTTTGACTTAGCACCAATGGATTTGGGGTGTATATGCTATCTCCAAGAGTCCTCTCCCTTTCCTTGAAGTATGTGTCAATATAGATGTATGGTAGCTATGACGATCCAAGCTTAGGGCCTAGTCGTGACACGATGCATGGGTAATCCGAAAGGACCTCGGCAAGCCTCTTAACATATTATTCCATATCTTTGGTTACAGAACCAATAAAGTACCAATAAAACATTAGAAGCAAGGGTAAAAGGGCTAAGGGGAAACTTTCATATAATGAACAACAAGAGTCAATAGAGACAAAGCTCATGGCGTAAATACATAACATGTCTAACAACACCTCTACTACATAAAATAAGAACTGGGGCCAAGACAAAGCAACCGGGCTCACCCTCATAGTCAATACATAATCAAAAGAGAGAAAAGTCTTAATACATAACAAGAGATCATATGTAACATCTCTGGATTGGAGGAATCACCAACTAGTTTGATAAAAGTCGTACTAGCCACGTGGTCGAGGAGGATGATCAAGCGGTGCACCAGTTCCTACATAGTGACATCATGTATACATAGAGTATGCGCTAATACATTTGAATATACTATGTATGTAGGATGCAATGCAATAAGTGGTAAGTGACATGATCACGATGCATAAGTAAAGGCAATGAGTAACATATCACAATATGACATGTATGATCAATGCTTAAAACATGCTTACAGAGAACATAACATATGTGTAAGTAGTGACCACTATCTCTTGGTTGGTCTTAAGACACTACCACCCTTGGTGATAATGGTACTAACCCTATCATAGGTTGGTGAGTCATCTCACCCTACCAACCATGGTGCCGGAGTACTAACCCCCCGCTAGGTTGGTGGATCATCTCACCCTACCACCCGTGGTGCTAGAGTCCTAACCCTTGGTAGGTTAGAGGATCATCTCACCCTACCACTCGTGGTGCTGGAGCGCTAACCCTTAGATAGGTTATCAAGGTATTAACCCCTTGACAAGGTTACCCGACGCGCAACCACCCATGGTCATATTCCACCACTATATAGGAGAATATCATATTTATACAGATACATTCATCTCATCATTATTTCAGTATCAAATTATCATCATATAGTCATTCACTTCATATGACATGCATTGGACCTTCAATCCCTCAAGAAACCATATCCAGATATTTTATCAAAAACTTAGAGGGTGTATACTTCTAGTATAAAACCATGCAATTTAAGAGTGAAATCATGCTAGTAAATTTAATGTAAAAGCTTCAGTAGATACTTGGTAACACCCTCAAGCAATAAACATCAAAACCCTTTATCAAACCTCTTAAAAGATCTTAGATTTATAGCTAAAGCATGGTAAAATAATCACAATTTCATA
>JAOTQJ010180216.1:0-23343 GCA_025642045.1 Solanum sejunctum
AAAATGAATAATCCGAGGCATGTCACTGCCCCACCCACCCGCCCACCCCCATAAAGGTGATCAAGGAATGTCACCCCCTCGACAAGGTGTGGTATAACTAGATGGATCCACTAAAATCCATAAGAGAGATCATGTATAACCCCTTAAGCCGAGCCCCCATCTTAAGCATCAATCGATGCTAAGTCAAATCCCATAGGATACTTAAAATAGTCATACTTTAATTAGAAATGAATAACTTGTAAGAGAAAGGATGACATGATGAAACGACCCTAGAAAGTGCCCGAAAATATTCCTCGAAAGTGCCCAAAATTATAATTTCTATATTTTCAAAATATGTGTATGATATCAAAAAATTGACTTCATAATCTTGATCAAAGGGCAAAATTCAGTGACAAAATGGGTCTACCCCAATTTTAGAGCAACCATATCAAAATTTGAAAATCAAACAATGACAAATTCCAATGTTGATCCATGCCCATGGCTAAACATGGTTGCCGCATGGACTAGTGTAATTTTTAGCCTATCACGGCCCAACCCTAGGGCCTAGACGTGATACGCCAAATGTGGAACCCAAAGGAACCCAAAGAAAGCCTCTTAACTTGTCATTACACATCCTTGGTCATGGAAGCATGTAAAAGGCATAAGGTAAGGAAAAGGAACCAAGGGCTAAGGGATAGCTTGTCAAAACATCAACATCAAAGACAAGGAGTTATAGCTCATTCCATAAATACATGACTCATCCAACAAATACCTGTAAATACATAGATAGAGTGGGGGCCAAGACAAAGCTACTGACTCACCCTCATAGTCAATAGAACATAAGATAGTGTCTTAATAAATAGATAATAGTAATATAGATTAAGGTCCCTAAAACAGAGGACTCACCATCAAGATTGGAATAGCACCGAGTAGCCACGTGGAGGAGGAAGATGATCAACTTGAACACTCGTTCCTACGTGGTAATATCATGTAGGCAAGAGTATGCGTTAGTATATTTGAATATACCAAGTATGTGGGATGCAATAAAATAAGAAATAGACATCATAATCAAAATGCATGATATTAAGCAATAGACATAATATACAATATGCCATGTTTGATCGATACTTAAGTAAAACATGCTTAACTTATGCTTATATAGGATATCATATGTGAAGAAGAGACCAAGCTAGTTGTTCAAGGTATAAACCCCTTGATGGTTGTGTGGTATAAACCCCTTACATGGCTGATGGTAATCACACCTTAATAACATGATGAATAAGTATAAGTTCCTCGCATTGTTGATGAGTATAAATCCCCAACATGGTTACCTGGGCTCTTGCCCCCTGGGATCGTGTGTGGTATAACGCAACACCTTATATAGGATTCATAATATACTCTAATTCAACACTTTATATGGGAATAATTATATACATAATATCATTTCATCATCATAAAATCATTTATATCATATCTTATGCTTTGGAACTTTAACTACTCAATAAACCACATCCAGACATTTTATCAAACACTTGGGGAGGGGGGTAATGGGGGTAAAAGACCATGTAATTTAGAGATGAAATTATGCAATACAATAAGTGATAAAACCACCAATGAACACCTTGCAACATCTCCAAGACATTCACATCAAAACCCCTCATCAAATCTAACATTAGATCCAAGATTTGAAGCCCAAAACATGCTAAAACAACCACACTTTCATGAACTAAAATCATTGTGCAATAAATTTCTCAATATACAAGATTCACATGTAAACTCAACTTTAAATCATGCACTATTAAGTAAAATAACATTTATCCACCATTAGTGAAAAGCCGTAATGGTTCAACACCAGATATCTTAGGTCTAGAGTTGCTTTGTATTGAGATTGGGAAGAATGGAGGCTTGAAATAATCTTTGAATCCAATATTCTGCTTGGGTTTCCTTGAAACTGAAATTGAATAGGGGCTTGATGAAGACTCTTCAAATAATTGAGAGTTTATTTGATATGAGATTAATGAGTTTTATCCTTTAGGATAGTGTTTAAGTCTTTTAGGAAAATTAGGATAGCATTGTAATTCTATAAAGGGCATTAGAGTAATTAAAATTTAGGAAGACGCCATAAGTGAACTGATAGAAAAATTGGCAAAGTATCATCTCCCTGGACTTGACTGACCATATGACACTCCATGTTTCATGTCGATTCCCGTGAGACAAGACTTAGAAAGAAGAAATATAACTGGAACACCTGAAAAAAAGTTAGCATCGACGTCACTTTGACGATCCCTTTCACGGACCGTGTAGGGTTACATAGACCGTTTACTTGTACATCCCACCTCACATAGACAAAATGTTGTAAGGCCTCCACACACCTAGATGAAACGGGCCATCCCATTCTCCATGGCCCGTCAATAGTGCCCATGGTACCAGCCTCAGCCACATTTTTCCCCATGTCCAACAAGCTTGTTTTGGCACACCTTGTGGCCATTCCCATGGTCAATGGTGGGCAACACTGCCCATGACACTAGTCGTGATATCTTTCTTGGTTCCAAAAATGTCTCTTTCTAACCCCAGTTGCCCCAAACAGCCCATCAAAGGGCACACTGCCTTCAAGTTACCCATGTGAGTTCATTGCACGAGAGGGTCTCACGAAAATGGTCATTAATCCTTCATTCAATTTCAAAATAAAGTGAAACCAAGTATGTTTGTGAAGGTAACTCACAGATCTTTGATTTGACATGTCCTGGGCCACCCAGTTCGAAATATGCTAAAAGTTATGCTAGTTTAAAGTTGACCCTTGCATGAACCATCACTAAAAATTTAACTCTTATGGAAGTCTTGAACTCGTTTAGGTTCTAAGAGTCTTCCATGAACCTAATACACCCCAAATCTAACCAAATGAGGCTTGAAACATGGATACATAAGAGCATAGAGTTATGGGGTGTACAATATTTTCCCCTTGGGAACATTTGTCCCTGAATGTTAGAAAAACATAAACAAGGAAAGTAGTCATGAAGATTTTTGCTAAAACATGGATGCAACAATGCACCTATATATGGTCTTCAAGAAAATCCCAATATGAACATCAAAATCCACATAATATTATTAACATGAACATAAATGCATGCAATGTAAAACGAAACATAAGACTTGAAATCACATAGGGTAATTAGAATTGGTACCTTAGGCTTGAGGCTTGAGTGGAGTGGAAAAGTTAATGATATCACTTTTGCATGGAGCTTTGGCCTCCCATGTAGTACTTTTGACTTGTTGCTTCCTCCAAAGGACCATAACGGATGTCGCCTCCTTGTTCCTCAATTTTTTCACATGCCTATCAAAAATTTAAACTGAAACCTCCTCATAAGTCAAGTTATCCTCAACAACACCCACCACATCAATAGCCACAATGGCATTAGTGTCACCCACACATTTTCTCAACATATAGACATGGAACACCAGATAAACCAAGTTCATTTCACTAGGCAACTTTAACTCATAAGCTACCTTGCCAATCCTCTTCAACACCTCATAAGGACCAACGTACCTTGGACTGAACTTCCCCTTTTTACCAAAATGGACCACACCTTTCATTGGAGAAACCTTCAAATAAACTCAATCACCCACTTTGAATTCTAGGTCTCTTTTTCTCACATCGGCATAAGATTTTTGACAACTTTGGGTCATTCTTAACTTTCCCTAATCGTTCTCAAGAGCATCCATGACCAGACCCAGTCCGAATAAGGCCACCTCTCCAACCTCAAACCAACCAACTAATGATCTACATTTCCTCCCATAACGAGCCTCAAAAGGAGTCATACCGATGCTAGAGTGATAGCTATTATTATATGCAAATTCAATCAAAGGAAGATGGCTATCCCAATTACCCTTCAACTCTAATGCACATGCCTTAATCATATCTTCAATGGTTTGAATGGTTCTTTCGGATTGAGTATCTATTTAAGGGTGCAAGGCCATACTAAGGTAAACTTTTGTACTAAAACTCCTTTACAAAGACCTCCAAAAGTGTGTAGTGAATTGTGGACCACGATCAGATATGATGGATAAAGGAACCCATGTAACCTCACTAACTCATAGTGGTACAACCTGGCATACTCTTCGGCCCCATATGTGGTCTTAACCGGTAGAAAGTGAGTTGATTTTGTCATACTATGAACCACAACCCAAATGAAATTAAAACCTTTTCTAGTCTTGGGCAACCCAACCACAAAATCCATATTAATAACCTCCCACTTCCAAGTGGAAATCTCTCTGTCTTGGGTGAGGCCACCCGGCCTTTGATGCTCGGCTTTGACTTGTTTAACAACTATTGTAACCGAAAACAAATTTGGTAATGTTCCTCTTCATGCCTCCCAGCCAATACATGTCGTCCCTCAAGTCACTATACATTTTGGTGGAATCGGGATGGATAGAATATGAAAAATTATGGACCACATCAAGGATCTTCTCCCTCAAATCATCAACACAAGGCATACATAACCTACCTTGGTATCTAAAGGTACCATCTCCCCCTTGGGAGAGAACCTCTACTTTGCCATCTTTCACCAAGGCCTTCAATCCAAGCAAGGAGGAGTCAAGATCTTATTTTGGTATCACCTCATCAATCAAAGAAGATCTGGAACCATCAACAAAAACCACACCATTACCTACCTCTTCCAACCTAACTCGTAATCTTGCAAATCGACACATCTCCCTAGCTATGTTCCGATCACCACCATCACATGAGCTAAGCTACCCATATGCACCTTACTCAAAGCATCCGCCATAACATTTGCCTTTCCATAGTAATGCACACTCATGTCATAGTCCTTAAGAAGTTCTAGCCACCACTTTTGTCTCAAGTTGAGATCTTTTTTAGTGAAGACATATTGAAGGATCTTATGGTCGGTGAACACATTAACATGCACCCCACACAAATAATGACGCCAAATATTTAATCCAAACACCATGGAAACTAATTCAAAATCATGGTTAGGGTAGTTCTTTTCATCCACCTTGAGTTGCCTAGAAGCATAGACTATGACCTTGCCATTTTGCATTAGTACATAACCCAAACCCACTTTAGATACATCACAATATACAAAAAATCCCTCAAGGTCATCTGGTAGTAATAATATAGGAGTGGACACAAGCTTATCTTTCAATGTTTGGAAGCTCCTCTCACACTCACTGGTCAACACAAGCTTAACCTTCTTTTGAGTCAATTTTGTCATAGGAAAAGCATTGAAGGAGAACCCATTGACAAACCTTCTATAGTAACTTACAAGGCCCAAGAAACTCCTAATGTCCAATGGGGTCAATGGTCTAGGCCAATTTCTAAACACATCGGTCTTCTTAGGATCCACCTTAATACCATCCCCCGACACTACATGACCAAAGAATGCAACCTCCTTCAACAAAAATTCACATTTTTCATATTTAGCATACAATCTCTCCTCCCTCAATCTTTATAGCACAACCCTCAAATACCCCATATGCTTCCCTATATTATGTGAATAGATTAAAATATCATCAATAAAGACCACAACAAAGGAATCAAGGTATATTTTCAAGACCCTATTCATTAGGTCCATGAAGATGGCGAGTGCATTGGTTAATCCAAAAGACATCACGACAAATTTGTAATGCCTATATCTAGTCCTAAAGGCCGTCTTAGGAGTATTACACTCCCTTACCTTCACTTGATGATACTCCGACCGAAGATCAATCTTAGAGAAATAGCTAGACCATTGCAATTGATCAAACAAATCATCAATCCTTCGAAGTGGATAACCCTATTGAGTTGTTGGTAGTCAATACACATCCTAAGTGACCCATCTTCTTTTTCACAAACAACACCGGTTCACCCCAAGGTAATTGTCTACGCCTAATGAACCCCTTCTCCAACAAGTCCCTCAATTGCTCCTTCAACTCCGTCGAGGCCACACATTAAGGGGGAATAGAAATGTACTTAGTATCAAGAAGAAGATCTATACCAAAATCTATTACCCTTTTAGGAGGAACACGAGAAGGTCATTTAGGAAGATATCAAGAAACTCATTTATAATCAGAACCGACTCTATAGGAAGGACTTTAGACTCCACATCCCTAACCCTCACAAGATGGTAAAGAAACCCCTTGGAGATCATCTTACGGGCTTTAGCGCAAGAGATGAATCTACTCTTGACCACCACATCTTAACTCTCCCACTCAAGGATGGGTTAATTTGGAAATTGAAATTTGACCCTAAGGGTTCTACAATTAATAGAAGCATAGTAGACGTGCAACAAATCCATCCTAGAAGCATAGAAATGGACTTACTATCAAGAACAAGATCTATACCAAAATCTATTACCCTTTCAGGAGGAACATGATAAGGTCATTTAGGAAGACATCAAGAAACTCATTTATAATCAGAACCGACTCTATAGGAAGGACTTTAGACTCTATATCCCTAACCTTCACAAGATAGTAAAGACACCCCTTGGAGATCATCTTATGGGCTTTAACGCAAGAGATGAATCTACTCTTGACCACCACATCTTAACTCTCCCACTCAAGGATGGGTTAATTTGGAAATTGAAATTTGACCCTAAGGGTTCTATAATCAATAGAAGCATAGTAGACATGCAACCAATCCATCCTAAGAATGACATCAAAATTAACCATGTCTAACTCAATAAGATCACAAGGCAACACTTTATGCAAAATGCAAATAGGACAAATTCTATAAACCTTTCTAGTACCAATAGATGCACCAATAGGAGTACATACTTCATATGACTCATGCAATAATTTGGGGTTAGCATGGAACTTTTCGACAATAAAGGGGGTGACAAAAGAAAGAGTGAAACCCAGATCAATCAATGCATATACATCAAAGTCAAATATTTTCAACATATAGGTAATAACATCAGGGAATTCATCAACCCCTTACCTCCCTTACAAAGAGTAAAACCGGTTGTACCTTGGGGCACTATCTTGTCAGCCACCTCTACCTAAAAGGACAACATTAGCACCTTGAGGATGAATCTCCTTACCCTTGTTATGATTTTGAGGGTAATCTATTGCCTTATGTCCTATTTCTCCACAACCATAGTAAGCACCGATATCCCTCAAGCATGGGCCGCCATGACCCTTACCACACTTCGCACACTCATCAATAGGAGCCATACCCCTACCACCCTTGGCGCTAAAAAAATCATTTACAACCCTCCTTGGAAATAGATGAGAAGACCCTTGGCCACATTGGAATCGACCACTCTTTTGGAACTTACCCTCAAAATGAGCGCTCTTGGCCTCAAGACCCCTTCTCTCCTTCTCTTCCTCAATTTCTCCTCTTCTTTCATCACCCGTAATAAATCCATGTTAGACTGGCACTTTTCGCTAACCAAGTCGGAGACACCCATAACAAATTTGTTCATTCTTGACCTTGGGTAAGCAATTAAATAAGGAGAAAACTTTGAAAGTTGGGTGAACTTGAAGGCATACTCCCTCACACTCATGGACCCTTGTCTCAATTCATAAATTACACCAACTTAGCTTTCCTAAGTGTAAGGGGGAAGAACCGATTAAGGAAGGCCACCTTGAATGCCTCCCAAAGCACCACATAATTGACCCCTTTTTTCCTCCTTCCATTGGTTGTACAATATTTGTGCTACCCCTTTGAGTTCGTAAGCCACTAACTCTACCTTATCCTCCAACCTCACACTCATAATAGATAAAATCTTATAAACCTCATCAATGAATTCTTGAGTATCCTCACTCACCTTTTATCCATGGAATTTTGAGAGATTTATTCTCATAAAGTCTCTCACTCGAGAGGCTGGTGTAGAAGCATGTGGGGTTTGGGCCTCGTGATTGGCTTAATTAGCCACAACTTGTGCAAGCAAGGTGAGAGCATCCCTAAGGTCTCCATTGGCTAGTTTATCCTCGCGGGTGAGGGCTCATCTCCCTCTCATGGTAGGCATGATCTAGAATATCAAAGAACAAGCGTTAGAGGGGGAAAGCTTACTCCAACTCTGTAGCATGACTTAGAACATGAAGAAGGGAAACAATTCCTAAAATATCTAACAGCTTGCTTCTCATAATTGTAATGCACAACATAATTATTAATAGGACTCTACTCAATGCAGTGTGTTAGACTCCGAGGATATAAGAACCTAGTACTCTAATACCATCTTTGTCATGACCTAAGCCTAGGGCCTAGATGTGACCGGTGAATAGGGAATTCAAATGGACCCTAAACAAGCCTCATAGATTATCATTACACATCCTTAGTCGCAGAAGCAATTAAAATAATATTGAGAAATAAGCATAAGCAAGGGAAATGGGACTAAGGGTACATTCATATTATAACATCAATAAACAATAGAGTCAAAACTCATAAATTAGATAAATATCATGTCCAACTACATAGATAAGAGCGAGGGTGAAGACAAGCAACTGTACTCACCTTCATAGTCAATAAATAACAAAAAGACGATAGCCATAATACATAGTAAGAGTTCATAAGAAACATCCCCAAAGTGGAGTACTCACTAACAAGCTTGTAGAAAATCAAACTAGCCATGTAAAAGAGGAGGAGGATAATAAAATAGTGAATTAGATTTGATATGGTGACATTATATAGGCATAGAGTATGTCTTAGTACATTTAAATGTACTAAGTATGTAAGATGCAATGTAACAAATAATAGGTATCATAGACAAAATGCATAATCATAGGCAATACATTGCATACTATCAATTGACACGTATGAATGATACTTGATGTAAAATCATGCTTATATAAATCATAATACGAGATTAAGGAGTCACCATTATAGTGAAAACCAAGGCTTACCACCCCCTTGGATAGGCACATGAGGTACAAACTCGTTCATGAGGTTGATAGAGTATAAACACCGCAACAAAGTTGATGGTGTACAAATCCCCCAATGGGTTAATGGAGTATAAACCCCCTTACGGGTTGATAGAGTACAAACCACCCAATGGGTTAATGGGTACAAACCCCCAACAAGGTTGATGAGTGCAAACCCCTAAATAGGTTACCCTAGCCTACCACCCCCCAAATTAGGCGATTGAGGTATTAACCCCTTAACAAGGTAACACGAGCCTATAAACCCCCGAGTTAGGCTTGGTCATCCCCAATGCTATAGAGATAATATCATATATATACACTTCTTTCATTATCATATATATACATTCCCTTTCATCATGATTGCATCATCATTTCATCATTATCGCATGATCATTTCATTATCATATAGTTATTCCACTCACAATACATGCATAGGCCCTTCAATTTCTCAAGAAACTCTAACCTGATATTTTATCAAACACTTAGAGGGTGTGTAGTGCTAGTGTAAAACCACGCAATTTAAGAGTGAAATTAGGCAAGAAAATTCAACATAAAACCTTCAATAGATACTTGGTAACACCCTCAAGAAATATGCATCAAAATCATTTATCAAATACTACAATAGATCTTAGATTAATACCTCAAAACATGGTAAAACAATCATAGTTTCATAAGCCCAACATAATGTACATTTATTTTCACAATAAATAAGACCCATAAGTAAATCATCTTTAAAATCATGCAGTTTAGGGTAAACGGGGACTTAGACATCATGGGTGAAAGGAACCCATAAAAGAAACCCACACACCTTAGCTTTAGAGATGAATTTGATGAAGATTAAAGATGGAGACTTGAAGCTTGAGTGCAATCCTTATGAATTTGGAAATAGTTTTGAGACTTGAATTTAGGTGTGAAATATTTATTTAACTGTTTGAATAAGTATTGCGAAATATTTAGAATGATATGAGGGTGAATAATGGCTAAGTATAGGTATTTTTGCGTTTGAAAACACTTAGGCCCAAGACTTCAAAGTCTTAGACCGAAAGAAAAATATCTAGATAAAAAATATACATATCCATGTCACAAACATGCGTGAGAATAGAGTTTCTTCATCTGCGCGCCCTTGGCGCATCACGCCAGGGGCACGAAAAGCTCTCTGGAAATTGTCACTTGGAAAATTGAAATTGCTAATCATTTTCTCTTAAATTGGGTTAGACCCATTCTCCAATCAAAATGACCCCTTGAACAAGAAGATGAAGTCAGATTATTAATATCACACACGGGTTTTTAGATATATGAAAATTACAATTTTGAACACTTCTAAGGCATATTTTCGAGCACTTTTTAGGGTTGTTACATCGTTTGACTCTCACGCTGGTTGGTGAGTCCTCCAGTCTGGAGATGTTGGTCTATATTTCTTATGCTATATATTGATACTCTCTTTTTTATTTTTACTTTGACTATGAGGGTGAGCCCAATTGCTTGTGTTGGCCCCCGCTAAGTATCTATGTTTAGAGATGTTATTGTACAAGTGATGTATTATGCTTTAGCTTTGACTCATCTATGATATTTAAGTATTACTTCCTCTTTCTCTCTAGCTCCCTTAGTCCCAATTCCCCTTGTTTATGTTTGTCTCTTATTGTCATTTTAATTGCTTCTGCGATCAAGGATGTGTAATGATATACTGTGAGGCTTGTTTGGGGTTCCTTTGTATTCCCTATTCACTAATCATGTCTAGGCCCTAGGTTTGGATAGTGACAAATATGGTATTAGAGCACTAGATTGTTAAATCCTCCAAATCCAACACTCCACATTGATTAGAGTCTTATTCATGAATGTGTTGTGCACCATAATTATGAGTGAGAGGTTGTTAGAGGCTTTAGGAAATATTTCCCTTCTTTATGTTCTATGTCATGCTATAGAATTAAAGTAAGTTTTTCCTCCTAATGATTGTTCTTTGATATGCTAGATCATGCCTAACACTAGGGGAAGAAGAGCTCGCACCCCCGAGGAGCAACCGGATCCTCCTGTTCCTCAAGTTCCTCAAGCTTAGAGACCAGTTCATGAAGAGATTCGATATACTCTCACCTTACTTGCACAAGTTGTGGCTAACCAATCCAACCAAGGGGCCCAAGACCCTCATGTTCTTACTCCAGCATCCCAGATGAGATACTTTATGAGGATGAATCCACTAGTATTATATGGTTCAAAGGTAGATGAGGACCCTCAAGAGTTCACTGATGAGGTGTACAAGGTGTTGGCTATCATGGGGGTTAGATCGGAGGAAAAGGCAGAGTTAGTGGCTTACTAACTCAAAAGGGTAGCACAAATATGGTTTAATCAATGGAAGGAAGAGAAGGGAGTTGACAATATATTTCTATGGGAATGGTTCAAGGCATCTTTTCTTAATTAGTTCATCCCACTTGAGCATAGGGATGCTAACATGGTAGAATTCAAGAATTTGAAACAAGGTTCCTTAAGTGTGAGGGAGTATACCTTCAAGTTCAATTAACTTTCAAAATATGCTCCCCAATTAGATCCAAGGTCTAGGATGAGTAAATTTGTGATGGAAGTATCCGACTTGGTAAGTGAGGAGTGTCGGTCAAGTATGTTGATTAGTGACATAGATTTCACCCGCGTGATGACCTATACCAAGCAAATGGAGGAGGAAAAGTTGAGGAAGATGAGAGGTAAGAAGGCCAAGAGGGCCCGTGGTGAAGGAAAGTTCCAGCTCCAATGTTAGTGGTAGTGTGGTAGGCATCATGATGGACCGTGTTTGAAGAAAATCAATAGTTGTTATGGTTGTGGAGAGGAGGGTCACAAGATAATAGATTGCCCTCGTAAGTGCAAAAAGGGTAGAGGTAGTGATCTTGATCAAGGGGATGCTCCATGACGTAATCGGTTCTAAGCTCTTTAAGGAGGGGAAGAGGTGCCCGATAATGCCACTAGTAAGTTAAAGGCTTTTCTTGATGTTGTTTTGCATTCTTTGATGGTATGGAGGGTTACTTTCTTTTCATTTTTCCTTTTGTTGAAAGTAGGATATGGTTATGTGAGTCTATTATTGCTTGAAGGGTTTAGAGGTTGTTTGTGTTCCTATTGCATAGGTTTTTGTCTTGTGATTTTGGTTGGACTTAGTTTGTTGGATTGGAGGTCTTTAGGTAATTTGGCTACTTGTATAGCATGCTTCCAATGAGTTTAGGACCCGTAAGGTTATGATATGATGTTTAAGGATGGTCAATTTATTTGGTCAACCCACAATGGGTTATTCACTTCTCTAAGCTTGATCTTTGGTGCGAGTTTTGTCCCCATATGATGATGAGGATAAGTGATATCCCTAAGTTTCTTTTTGAATTAGTAGGAAGCATATTTAGTATTGTTAGAGTGGTTTGGTTCACTTATGCACCAGCTAGGATTGTGGATTTCATGAATAGGGTCTTAAAACCTAGCTTGATATGTTTGTGGTGGCCTCTAGTGGTGGAACATTGATTTATTTAGAGCTTGTGAACCCTTTAAGGGGTAGTGATGCAAGTCTTGAGACATGGGAGGTTGTTGCTAAATATGGTAAGTGTGAGTTGAGGATAACAAGAAGGTGGTTAGAACTCCTTAGGTGTTATAATATGAGTAAGCATTATTTTTCCGGTAAGGCTAATATTGTAGTTGGTAATCTAAGTAGACTAATGTGTGTTGATGATAATGGCAAAGAGGTGACTTTAGGGGTCCAACATTTGGCTAGATTGGGGGTTAGGTTGGAGAAAATTGTGCATGGTGGTGTAGTATTCTTGATGGTTCCAAAACTTCTTTGGTTAGAGGGGTCTAGTTTAAGCAAAGCCATGATTTCACCTTATTAGAGTTGGAGATTTTGGGTGAAAGAGGATAAAGTGGAAGTTTCCATCCAAGGGGGAGATGGCACTTTATGGTACCAACTGGATATGTGTGATTAAGGTTGACAAACGAGTTTAGGGTTGTGAGCCCTTTTAGAGTGTAGAGGAGGATTGACAAGGTTGCTAAAGATTGGAAATTCCTGGTGTTATGGTTTTGAGTTGTCTGGTTCTTCATGCTTCTAGGTTGAGGATATGTGTTGGTGATTCAAGTGTTATAGGACTCTTGAGGTTGTAGACATTGTGGAGGATATGTTGACTTATGCGAAGTTCCAGTGGATAATTATGGTGGATATGAGTAAGGGTTGATTTGTGAGGATGTAGTGTTCATCAAGGTCGATGGGAAGGATCATCTAGTCTAGAGTGTCTTTCGGGGAGCAGGAGGAGACACGAAAAACCATTATGCATACCTCTTTCATTCTATTGAAGCTCATGCTAACATGTAAAACTCCTTTTTGTGATTTCATGTCTCACGTTTCAGCCCTAAGTCATTTGCATATACTGATGTTTACATTGAAAAGGTTTATGATGATTTTACACTTATGACAAGATTTTTGAAATGATGTTTAAGTGCTTTGTTGCATCCTTATGTGGGATGAAATTTGTCATGTTTAGAACTCTCATATACATCTCTTTGACATCGAGGACGAATGTTCCCAAGGGGGAGATATTGTAACAATCTCAAAAAGAGCCCAAAAATGTACCTCGAAAGTGCTCGGAATCATAATTTCCATATATCTCAAAATTCGTGCATTACTTTTGAAATCTAACTTCATATTCTTGTTCAGTGGGTCAAATTGAGTGGGACAAGAGCTAACCCCAATTTTATAGTAACCATATCAAAATTTGGAATTCGCATTTGGTTTATGTGTTCCCGGAGTAATGCACCACTATACAAAATCTGCCCAGTTTTTTTTAAACTCGGTCCAAGACTTTTAAGTCTTGGGCCTAAGTGTTCCTATACATGAAAATACTAATACTTAGCCTTATTCCACCCTCATATCATCCAAGACATTCATAAATACTCTCCCAAACACTTAGACGGTATTTCATCTCCTAAATTCAAGTCTCAAAACTCATCCTGATCTCAGGATTTCCTCTCAAGCTTCAAGTCTCCATCTTCAATTTTCTTCAAGGATTTTCCCAAAAGCTAAGGTATATGTGTTTATTTCATGGGTTCTTTCCATCCATGATACCCAAGCTCTCTTTTACCTAAAATTTTATGATTTAAAGTTGATTTTCTCATGGGTCTTATCTCTTATGAATTCACTGCTTACTATGTTGGGGTTTATGAAATTGTGTCTATTTTACTATGTTTTGGGCTATGAATATAAGGCCTATTATTAGATTTGAAAAGGTTTTGATGTATATTTTTTGAGGGTGTTACCAAGTATTAATTGATAGTTTTACATTGGATTTACTTGCATGCTTTCACTCATCAATTTCAAGGTTTTACACTAGCACTACACGCCCGCAAAGTGTTTGATAAAATATTTAGTTTATGATCCTTGAGTTGTTGAAGGCCTCAAGCTTGGAATATGATATATATGACTTTATGATGATGAAAGTATGTTGTATATATGTTAACTTCATTATAAGTATTACATATTGACCATAACCTTGTTGATGGGATGGTACCTTGACCACTTTAATGGAGGGTGTTAAGTCAATTAACCTTGTAGCGGGTTAGTACCTTGACCACTTTAATTTAGGATGTTAAGTCCATCTTCCTTGTTGAGGGGTTGGTACCTTGACCACTTTAATGGAGGGTGTTAAGTCGATAAACCTTGTTGAGGGGTTGGTACCCTGACCACTTTCATAGAGGGCATTAAGTCCATTAACCTTGTTGAGGGGTTGGTACCTTGACCACTTTGATAGAGGGTGTTAAGTCCATTAACCTTTTTGAGGGATTGGTACCTTGACCACTTAGATGGAGAGTGTTAAGTCCATTAACCTTGTTGAGGCAATTGTACCTCGATCACAAACAAGGGGGTGCTAAGCCTTGGATTCTGAGTACTAGTTGCTTGGTCTACGATGATAGTCTATTCTTACCTATATAATATATTTTGTATAATCATGTTTTACTTCGATCATCCTTCTTACATATCATATTGCTACTATGCTATCTATTGATTATTATCATGCATTTTGACTATGTTGCCTATCTCTTATTGTATTGCATCCTACATACCTAGTACATTCAAACATACTAACACATACTCTATGCCTACATAATGTCACCATGCAGAAACCAGAGCTCCACTTGTCTATCTTCCTCCTCCACATTGCTAGTTCGATTATCTCTCAAATTAGTTGGTAAGTCTTCCACTCTGGAGATGTTGGTCTATATTTCTTATGCTATGTATTGATACTCTCTTCTTTATTTTTACTTTGACTATGAGGGTGATCCCAGTTGCTTGTCTTGGCCCCTGCTAAGTATCTATGTTTAGAGGTGTTGTTGGACAAGTGGTGTATTTTGCTTGAGCTTTGACTCATCTATGATATTTAAGTATTACTTCCGCTTTCTCTCTTGCTACTTTAGTCCCAATTTCCCTTGTTTCTATTTGTCTAATATTGTCATTCTAATTACTTTTGCAACCAAGGATGTGTAATGATATACTATGAGGCTTGTTTGGGGTTCCTTTGGGTTCCCCATTCGTCGGTCACATCCAGGCCCTAGGCTTGGGTCATGACATAAACAACATAAATAAGCTTGAACTGAAGGATTGAAAGTGAGCTTACCTTGAGCTTTAAGAACATATACTTAGAAAAATTCAATGAAAACATTCATACAGATTACTTCACGGCCTGTACCACTCTACACGGATCGTATGGTCCTCCATACCACTACACTTAGTAAATTCTTCATAACAAAGTCCCAAGATGGTGCTCAACTTCACATGGGTTGTGTCACATGGGTTGTGCCACTTCACATGGGTTGTGTACTTAGCCATGGCACAACACTTGGTCCCAAAATTGTGGCACTTCAAGCCACGGCCACCACAAGGTTCGTGAAGTGTCACACGGACCGTGCAGGGTCCAAGTGTAGTGCACCTTAGTTTAAAACTCCACTCTTAAGAGCTAAACATCCTGTATAGGCCAAGCGCTATGGTGATGAAGCTCCATACTGTCCGTAGAGGCCCACACAAATCATGTAGGCTACCATAGGGTTTCACCTTGGTCCAAAAGTTTTCAAAACCTAATTTTCAAGCTCCATTAAGGTCATACAAAGTTTAGGACCTTACAAGGAGCAGGAACAGGATTCTTTGTTTCTTTTTTCTTTTTTCGACATTGTCCTTTTCTCCCTTTTCTTTTGTCAGTATTATTACTTTTACTAAGTTATGGTGCTTTTATAGCTTGAACAACAACTGATTTTTGAATAATATTTTATTTGCTAACTTTGTGTTTCTTAAATTTTGGGGAAGTCATATACTCCTGAACATTTTCTTCATCATCATCATCCATGTCATCATGATCATCAAGATTGATTATGGAGTCCTGATGAACTTTAAAAGATGTTCTTTCACCGTGAATAATTCGTTAGACTTGTCCAAAGTGAAACTGTTGTTACAATTTAGTCAATGGTTTCCATAACTCATTCAACCCATCCAATGGTTCAATACTTTGTTTTTCTTTGAGGATTTAGCAACATATCCAACACTTCTCTTAACCTTCAACAATACATCACAAGAGTTAGTACACTTTTTATTCACTAAGGGAATTCAAAGTATTTTGAACACAAACGAGTTAAGGAATTCAACATACACATAAAAAAGGACTAATCTATAGCTGTCAAATTACTCTCACTTTGGATAAATCCAACAAATTATCCAAAGGCAAAGAGCATGTTCGAAAATTCAACAGGACTCCACAAATCAATCTTGATGATCATGAAGATCATGAGGATGTGGACAATGATGATAAATAAGATGATGAGGATTATGTGTCATCGCCAAAATTTAAGGAACACAAATTTAGCAAACAAAATGTTATTGAAAATTTAGTTGTTGTTCAAGTTATAGAAGCACCATAAATTAGTAAAAGTAATAATACTTACAAAGGAAAAGGAAAAAAAAGATGAATTGGAAAAAAAAAGAAACAAACAATCCTCCTCTTGCTCTTGCTCCTGATGACGGTGGTGGTGATGGTGAAAAAAATACTAATGTGGAACAAGTTGGAGTTACTACTGAAGCAGTAGGAGTTACAAGCAGTGGTAGTTCTAGAGTATTGAATGGAAGATTCCATCTCACTTGGTTTAATTTGGTTGCATATGATAAGCAGTAGGATTAATTCTATACCTTTCAATATTTTTGGATTTACCCAACAAAAAAAAATATAAGAGATAGAACTAAACTCACTAATTATATAATGTAAGCAAATTGAATCAAATGAGATGGATTTTTTTTATTTAGTACTTGAGTACTACCACTACTTTTACCTCTTGGTGCCTCAGTAGTAACTCCAACTTTTACCACATTATTATTTGTTCCACGATTACGACTACTGCCAGTATGAGCAGGAGTGAGAGCAGGATTCTTTGTTTTTTTTCTTTCTTCCACATTGTCCTTTTCTACCTTTTCTTTTGTCAGTATTATTAATTTTGCTAATTGATGGTTCTTCTAAGCTTGAATAACAACTAATTTTGAACAATATTTTGTTTACTAATTGTGTTCCTTATATTTTGGAGAAGTCATATACTCCTCGTCATTTTCTTCATCATCATCGTCTACCTTCTCATGATATTCATAGTCAACAAGATTGATTAGTAGAGTCCGGATATACTTTGAAATATGTTATTTGGCCTTCGATAATTCATTAGAATTGTCCAAAGTGAAACCTTTTGTTACCAATTTGTTCAATTGTTTCCAAAAGTCATTCAACCCGTCCAATGGTTCAATACTTTTATTTTTCTTTGAGGACTTAGCAGCATAACGAACACTTCTCTTAACCTTCAACAAGAGATCATAAGAATTAGTACACTTTTTATTCACTAAGGGAATTCAATGTATTTTGAACATGAACAAGTTAAGGCAACATATACATAAAAAAAGACTATTATATAGTTGTTAATTGACTCTCACTTTGGATAATTCCAACAACTTATCCAAAGGAAAAGAGCTTATTTGAAAGTTCAACAGGACTTCGCTAATCAATCTTGATGATCGTGAAGACCATGAGGATGTGGACGATAATGATAAAGAAGATGATGAGCAGTTTGTGAAATTTAAGGCACACAAATTTATCAAACAAAATGTTGTTCAAAAATTAGTTGTTTTTCAAGTTTTAGAAGCAACATAGATTAGTACTAGTAATTATACTAACAAAGGAAAATGGAAACAAGTACGAGGTGGAAAAAGCAAAAAGAAACAAACAATTCTCCTCCTACTCTTGCTCATGCTGACGGTGGTAGTGATGGTGGAAAAAATATTAATGCAGCACAAGTTGTAGTTACTACTGAGGCAGTAGAAGGGACAAATAGTGGTCATTCTAGAGTACTGAATGAAAGAGTCCATCTCATTTGGTTCAATTTAGTTGCATGCGATAACAAGTGACTTTAATTCTATACCTTTCAATTTTTGGGGAGTAATCTTTTGGGTTTCTCTCTTTTTTAAAGTGATTTTGATAAATTATTCTTTTTTAACATTTTGAAAAGCTTGAATAGTTTATTATTTATATTAATATTTCACGATCTTGAATTTTTTATGGTTTTTTACGTTATTTCAAACGCTTTTCTTAAATCTCATCAAGCCCAAGGTTATTGAGGAGGTCTCTATATTTTCGTGGTTAGTAGAGGTAAAGTTGCCTATATTATAAATGTAATTTTTATAGACACACATGTGCAATGCATGAACCTGAAACTAATAATAGCATAGATATAGATTATTATTATTATTATTATTATTATTATTATTATTATTATTATTATTATTATTATCTAAGTATATAGTAGCCAAGGATCCTTTTTAGGTTCAATTATCTCACCAAATACTGCAATCTCCCTCTTTGACTCTCCAAATGATAGTACGTCAGTAGTATACATATAAGGTTTTCACTAAATTTTGAAAGGGTGGAGTTTCCTTGTATCATTCATGGTATTAGAAGCCACAGAATGAATAGTTGAGTTTTAGAATTATTATTGTCATATACATAAAACTAATTTTGTTCACATCATTATTTTTTTTAATTCAGAAAACCTTTTCATGCATACTACTTATTCTAATAACAATAAAAAAAATTCAAACATTTTTGATTTTTTGTTACTTCTTTGCAAAACCTGTTGTTTCCCTTTTTCCGATTTATCCTTTTTTCCTTTGTTTGTTTTATTCAATATGCTAAATAAAGATTCAAGAAAACTAGGAACTTTCTTTTAATTTTTTCTCTTTATATGATGTTTTTAGTATTGATTCTACATAAAAGAATGGAATGTATAGGTTTACAATTAAGAAAAAAAATACTTGATTTGGCTTTATTTTATTAGTTTTTTCAGTATATGAAGGAAGATGGATAATTTAATTAGATGGCAAGAGATATTGAAGAGTGTTTTGACATGTCAAATTTGCAAAGAGCTATTGAAAAATGCCACTATTATTGAAGAATTAATATGGTGTCACAGATGTGGGAATTTCATTTTGAAACAAATTTAGGGGATTTTTTTAGTTTTGTTTGACATGTTAAACATGTGCAATGCACAACTGCAATCTCCCTCATTGACTCTCCAAATAAGGATAGTCCAGAATATTTTGAATTGTAGTACTAGAAGGGGAAGAAGAGGGGAGAGAGGGAGGAGAAGAAGAAGAGGCAATTCACTAAATAATGCTAATGATATTTGGTTTCAAGATTCATCCAAATTAATTTAATGATATTGTTGATCTGAATAACAAAGATATGACACTAGGAAGTTCAATGATTCCTCTTCTTTCAGGCAAAGAGGTATTCAACGTAAACAACAGGTACAATTAAAATCAACTTTACGTTTATTGGAGTAAGCCTTGAATGAGGCAAGCTAATTTTATCCCTATTCATAATGTTATTTTCTAGAATTAGAATATCTTGAAAATTCTCCATCACATAAATACTTACAAAATTAACAGATATATTAGCAAAATAAAAAGTCAATTTTTTGCCTTCTCTTAGAGTGTGTTTCTAGAGGATATGGAGTTACACCCTGTAAAATTATTAAACTATCTCTAAATGAGAGAAGATTTCATAAGGCATCCTCCCAATTTTATTTTTTTTTACAAATTCAAGGCTAGAATTATGATAAGCACGAACAATTGTGTGGACAAATAGTCTTAGTTGAATTTTAGAGCAAGCGGATCAAAAGATAACTTTTTGGGGCAAAAATACAATTCCAGAAAAGTGTTGCATCATGGATCTATCATGGATTTGAACTTAATTGTGTTTATAGTATTTTCTATGGGATTAGAACATCAATTGGAAAATTTCGACGAAAGATGTACTGTGACAGACCAAGTCCGTGATGGACAATAAGTTGTCCTGGATAGTTCAAAATTCTCAATTTCCTATAATGGGCATTTGAGACTTTTTTTACCTCTCCTAAACTTAATCCATAACTAATACAAGTTATTTTTGACATAAAAATGGTTTTGAAACCTATTCCTAAGTCTTTTATGCATTCTAACAAAAGACTAGGGCCAAGTGGATGAGAAAAGAAGTTAGAGATTCAAATGATTAGAGCAGAAATCTTTGCAAATTGATTGTCAAACTTTGTTCCAGGTATGTAATGCTACCTAAAGCCTTAGACTGAGTTCATCCACTTGACTTTTTGTCTGCATGATTTGAATTGGAGTATAGGAATTAATTAGTGAAATCCCCTAATCCTAATCTTCCAGTTATGTTCATTTATGACTGAATTTTCAAGCATATATTATGAATACGTTGATGAGTTGCATGTTGATTTCATGAAGTTAGAACATAATTCACGCTAACATCATGAACCCTAAATTTTAATATTCTATGCAATCTTTGTGCATGAGATCATAATTGTGAATGTATGAGTTGATTAACAAGAGTATTAGTAGTATATCACTTGTATATGTATATAATGAGCCTCCTACATGCTTTTATTTGATAAGCATAATTGATTGGAGTCTAAATGGACATTTGAGTTAGAGTCTTGAATGACTGATGAGTCACAATATCAGCATGATTGATGGTCCTAATTGGTTGATTTGTTGAGCGAATTAATTTAGTTTGACTGGAGTAAATATAAAAATGAGACTGCGTTGATTGATATGAGCATATTGAGTGCCTAGGAGGAGTATTATGCACCGATATAGGTATGAGTAAATACTAACTCAAACCCAAACTACATTACCAGCATAGCATATAGGGGTTATGTTTCTTATGTCCAAAAAAGATGGACATGAGTTGTGGATCCAACTTATCATCCCTTGTCATGGTAATATTAGATGGCTAAGGAAATGATAGTGCAAATGTTATATCATCACTAGCTTATATGTGATGGTTGTCAATTAGAGAAACTCCCAGATTGACTGAGTTGCATGCTAGAGTTTTTTTAGGAGCATTTATTTACTATATAAATCTTCCATCCTTTGTTGAGTTGAGCCATGAATTGTTAAGTCGATTTTGTTGATTCGTATCCAAGCCCTAACTTGTTTCCTTATCCATCTCACATACCAGTATATTTAATATACTAACTTCTATTTGGATCTGCATCATTAGTGATGCAGATACAAGTAATAAGGCTTTCAGTAAGCGCATTGTTGAAGTCTAGAATCTTATTTCCAGATTTGGTGAGCCCTTTTTTTTATTTGGAGGATCCTTTTTCTTTCTTTTATGAAGTATTATAACTATTTCATTTTAAGGTAGCCCAAGACTTTTCTTGGTACCTCTAGATTGTATAGAGTCTTCACTAGACATTGAGTAGAGATACTTGATCATTATTTATTTTTAAATTTTTGCTCATTGGAAACTATTATTGAAAGATACTTATTTATCTAAACTAATAGTTTTTCTTCAGAGTTCTTCTGCTATTGAGTATGATATGATGATGAGGGTAGGTGGTTCTCTTAGGGAATTAGCAATGGTTCTTCTAGTGTCAGCCACTCCAAGGGTACCTTCCCGGTGAAACGACCCCCAAAAGTGCCCGAAAATGTACCTCGAAAGTGCCTAGAATCTTGTTTTCTATATATCTAAAAATTCGTTGGAAATTTTAAAAATCCAACTTCATATTCTTGTTCAAAGTATCCAAATTGGGATGACAAGGGTCTAACCTCAATTATAAAGCAAAGGAATCAAATTATAAAATTTTGCTTGGTACAATTTTCAGAGAGCATCTGCAATCTCTCCGCGGCTCAGAGAGGTGTTATTTCTTCATTGTCTTTTCTTAGATCGCCCAGATTTTTCTAAGTGTTGGACCTAAGTCTTTCTAAATGTATTTTCACCTATACTTGGTCTTATTTCACCCTCATATCACCCAAAAATATTCCTCAATATTTCTCTAAACATTTAGACTCATTTCTAACCCTAAATTCAAGTCCCAAACTCAAGGCCAATCTCAAGGATTTCTTCAAGGATCTCACCCAAGCTTCAAATCTCCATTAAAGTCTTCCTCAAAAACTTAACAAAAGCTAAGGTATATGGTGCTGAACCATTGGATCCTTTCACCCATGGTGCCTAAACTCTCTTTTACTTCATATTGCATGATTTAAAGTGATTTTACATGTGGCTCTTGAATATCGAGAAATTTACGGCACAGTGATTTTAGTTTATGAAAGTATGATGGTTTTAGCATGTTTTGAGCTTCAAATCTTAGATCTAATGTTGGATTTGATGAGGGGTTTGATATTAATGTCTTGGGAGTGTCACAAGGTGTTGATTAAATGATTTACCATTGATTTTGCTACGTCATTTCATCTCTACATTGCATGCTCTTTTACTCTATTACACACCCCCAAGGTGTTTGATAAAATATTTGGTTATGGTTTATTGAGTAATTGAAGGTCCAAAGCATGAGATATGATATGAATGATGTTATAATGATGATATGAGCTTATGTATATGTTTATTTATAGATGAGATATTGCATTAGAGCCTATGGTGAAAAAGTATATAAAGCGTTACATAGACCATGCCCGATCCGAAGGAAAAAAGCTTAGAAAACCATGCAAGGGGTTTATATTTCATCACCATGGATGTTTGCAGTGTGACCATCATCAACCATGCGAGGGTTTTATACCTCATCACCATGAATACGGGGGTGCGACCACCATCAACTATGTGGGGTGTTTATACTTCGTCACCATAGATGGCGGGATGCGACCACCATCAACCACCAAGGGTTTATACCTTGGATAGCTTGCTTGGTCTTATTCTTCACATACGATATTCTATATGAGCATGATATACTTAAGCATGATTTACTTATGCATTGACCATATATGACATCTTAATATAATATGTTTATTATATATCATTTTGCATTTTGGATTATGATGCCTATCTCTTGATGCATTGCATCCCACATACTTAGTATATTTAAACATACTAGCTGTCACAGCCCAACACCGGGGCCATGTCTCGTGCCGATTAGGCACTTAAACCAATATTAAATCGCAAAACCACAACTTAAAGTCTAAGAATT
>JAOTQJ010180226.1:0-23339 GCA_025642045.1 Solanum sejunctum
TACTATACCCCATGACTAGATAACCACCTAACCCTACCAACCAATTAGCCTACTACTCTAATTCGCGACCTCCACTTTTTTCTATCTACGGTCATGTCTTCAGTGAGATCAAGTTCCACCATATCATGTCTGATCACCTTCCCCAGTACTTTTTCGGTCTACCTCTATCCCTCCGTGTGGTTCCTAAAACCAACCTCTCGCACCTCCTAACAGGAGCATTAGTACTCCTTCTCTGCACATGTCCAAACCATTGCACTCGCTTCCCTTATCTTATCAGCCATCGGGGCCACCTCTAGCTTATCCCGAATGATTATTCCTAACTTTGTCACTCCTAGTGTGACGACATATCTATATCAACATACTCATCTCCACGGCATGCATCTTCTGAATATGTGCATTTTTTATTGGTCAACACTCCACCCCGTACAGCAAAGATGATCTAACCACCAATCTATAAAATTTACCATTGAATTTAGGTGGTATTTTCTTATCACACAATACTCCAGATGCAAACCTCCATTTAAGTAATTCAATTTTACTTTAAATTATTTGTTACTATATTTTAAATCAAATGAAAATTCATTAAACATGTTAAACACCGCATCATATATATGAGAGCACTGAGAAAAAACTCATGTTTTGGAGATTGGAAGGGGTCTAGGGAGAAAATAGGCAAAGGAGTACTCGGGGATTTACTTTTTCTCTTTAGAGCAGTTCCCATGGGCAACATATGTGTACATGATTGTTGGAGAGAAAACATTAATGGAGAGGGAGATTAGGAAATTTGAATATTTTTTGAGAAAAAAAAAAAGCATTATATATATATATATATATACAAAGAAAATTTGATAGAGAGAGAAACTTTTTCTTTTTTAGAAGAAAGTTTTACATGGTATGAAGAAATGCAATATAGGGAAGAACAATAATGTTTTTCATAAAAAGAGTTAGCTTTAAATACCTTAACGGTTTCAAATTAGTCAGAAGGAAAATTCTGAACTTTTAATGAAGAATTAAAAAAAAAATCTATGTTTAATTTTCTGACAGTGATTTTCTTGAACACCCTATGTTCATAGAGTATAGCTGTGCTAAAAATTCATGTTTAATGTTACAAAAAAAAAATAGAATTACTTAGAATAGACTCGTCTTGATTTGAATGGAAGAGAAAAATAAAGTTATCCTAGGATTGGAGACAATAAAAATTATCTTAGAAAAAATTGTATTGGATCATATTTAAAAGTTATTGACCATGCCTGGACTTTGACGTGTCACATGCTCCACTAAATCAAACTTTATCATAATGGATGTTGGTCATATTTAACATTTGAATTTTTTTCTCTCTCTATTTTATTTTTGTGGTGTGATGTTCATCGCATTGCGTTGGAATTGGGTAATTCACCATGACTGTCAATGTGTCCAACTTGGATGTGATGGGCAATGTCCTTGATCATAACTCAATCCATTCAATTTTTATTAAATTTATATTATTTTATTAACATAATACATAAATAAAATTTTAAATTTAATTTTAAATTTTAAATTTTAATCTTTAATTTTAATAGTATATAAGTAGAAATTTTAACTATCCAATATTAAATCAAAAAACATATGAATCTTACCTTGCAAAATATGCGATCGACACACAATTTCAGAGTGTCAGAAGTAAATTTCGAGGCCTACAACAGTAAAAAAAAGAAAGCAAAATTGACAATTTTAGCTTTAATGAATCCCTTATATATATTTTTATTTTTTTAAAATCAAAATTTATTTTTTTTCTTCTTCTTCCTAATTTTAATCTTCAATATTACATAAACAGAAACAAAGGGAATTGTTCTCTCTCTCTTTGTATTTACATTATCAAACTCGACTTGCCTTGATTAAAGTTCGAATATAACTTTTATAGCTATGCAAAATATACCCTAACCAAAAAAAGTAAAAAATTTAAGAATCAAACTAACAATTACTTAATTTCAGTTCATAATTAGAGGCCCAATCTTTCTCATATGATAACTTTGTCCCTCGACTCCTAATAAAAAAGAGGACACCACCTAAGCGAAAGTAGAAGAAATGACTGCATGAAAAGTAGCAAGCAAGCCAGAGGGAAACACCAAAAGCAATGAAGGTTCAATTTTGACGGCAAAAAAGATACATAACAAGAGGATAATAAAGACATTGAACTATAGATTCAAAAAGAGTGAGAGAATCAAGTCCAATATGATCAATATGTAAAGTTTTATCAATTTTATTTATAAACTCGAGACAATGAAGACTCGTCAGTATATTCAATTATTCAGACAATATTAGCTAGTAATAAAGTCAACGAGTTCTTGTGACTATAGAGTTCTTGTGTTTGTTTGTCTCATTAGTGAATAATTAAAGTGTCTACTTATGCACTATAAAAATTAAATATCAAAATTAATATGTGAAGTCAAGTTTAGGATATAATTCATGTATTATACCTATTTTATTTGGCTTTACAATTTTTAGTGATTTAGAAAATATTATGTTTTATTACTATGACTATATATAGCATATCGAATTAAGAAAAAATTAAAAAAAATAATGAGTTAATTTGGACCGAATGGGATTCAAATTTCAATATATTAAAAGTGAATGAGCTAACAAATAGAAAACAAAAATTCATAACCACGCAATAACATAATTTCATTTGCACTGAATTTAGTCAATTTTTCATTTACATAAGAAATAGCCAAATATTTTATATATATATTAATAAAATAATAAAATCAAATTAGCTTTTAGAAGTGTGATAAATTCTAAAATAGTTTAAAATAGCTTTAAAAAGTCAAAAGTTAAAAGTTAGTCCCCTTATTTTTTTGACCAATAAATTTACCTTTTTATCCTTAATATTTGCTTATAATTTTTATATTATTTTGCTACTACTTTTTTCTCTATTTTTTTTAAAAAAAATTGCTCTTTTTATTTTTCTTCTTGCTTTTTCTTTCTTCCATTTTTTCCTTCTTCTTGTTTTTCTTTTCTTTCGTTTTTTCCTCTTTTTCTTGCTCTCTCTTTCTTATTTTTTTCTTTTAGATTATTTTCTTCTTATTTTATTTTATTAATAAATTATTTATAATAAAGAATAAATATAGTCACTACTTATTATAAATATAATTTAAAAAACATTCAAATATTTAATGTATTTTATCAAAATTATATATTTTAAAAATTAAAATTAGTTTAGACATATAAATTAACTTATATAATCAATTTATATTGAAGATGAACTAAAATAAATTAATTCTAGTTTAATTTAATTTAATTTTAAAATAAAAATAAAAATTTAGAGTAATAATTAGCATTTTATAATAAGTAACAATTTATTGATATTTCAGACATTTTGATAAAAAAAAAATGTACTTAACAGCAATTAAGTATCAAACACATTGATAACTTTTTTTTAGCTTAAGCATTTTTATTCAAATATAGAGTTGTCAATGTGGGCTGCATCCGAAGAGGTCGGTCTGGCCTAACTCGCAATTTAGCAGGGCCGAGCTATGATTTTTGGAGCCTATTTAAAAAATTAACTTTTTAGCCGACTTGAATAAGCATGCTAATTTGTGGGGCTTTTGCAATATGAGTTAAGCCAGCCCGTGGGCCGAATTAAAAATAATTAAAAATAAAAAGGGAAAAGTACATAAAATAGACTTAATTTGAAATTATTTACTCCTAATAGACCAATACAAACTATTTTCCCTTAATTGACTCATAACCCAAACTATATATCTTCTTACCCCACTTATCATTTTTTATTTTACCATGATGTCATGTTGACGTCATCATGAATATTATGAATATACTTCAGGGTATATATATACCGTATCAATATCATATAGAACGAACTCAATCCTCTATGATACTTTGACGGTATATTGATACCTAATTGATATCATCTAGGATTATCTTTTTTAAAGAAATAAAAAAAATTATTAAACTCTAAATTAATAGAAAATATATTTGTTGTGATACTCCGTCGATATATTTATACCACATTAGTATTCTTGTGATACTCTGGCGGTATATTGATACCCATCGGTATAATATAATTTTGAACCTTTTTAATAAATAAAATAATTAAGAGAAAATTATTAAAGTTGCAAGCTTATTTATTAAATTCTAAATTAGTAGAAAATATATTCTTTGTGATACTTTATTGGTATATTGGTACCATATCGATATCATATAGAAAAGAGCTTAATCCTCTATGATCCCCTATCGATATATGTATACCCTATTAGTATATCATACAAGGTTAGTGCTGACATCAGCACGCAAATTTTAATATTTGCGGGGGAGGGGGGGAAGGTAAATTTTAATATTATAGCGGTATTAAATGTAAAAGGGTCTATGGATGTAAATAATTTACTTTAAAGAGGTATAAATTTAGTTTTTTTTAAAATAAAAATTAAATAGAGTATTAAAAATAATAAAAGTCCAAATTCAAAGTTCATTATTTTTAAATATTAAAACTTAGATACAAATTATATTTTTATAATATATATTCCCTCTGTCTATCTTTATTGTCCGTTGTTGACTTGACATAAAGGTTAAAAAATAATAAATAATAGGAATAGTTTTATTAAATCATCATTTGAATATAATAAATACTATATCTTGGTAAATGTAACAATAAAATAACTATGATTAATAGTAAGTGCAAACTAAAAACTTAGTATAAAATTATCTTTTGATTTCATAAAGTAAAAATTATTATTAGAAATCTCAAAATAGTATAAAGGACAAGTAAAAATAAATAGAGGAAATAATAATAATATTAATATAATATAATTTTTTTATTACTATTTATTTTAATACTTTTAAATTATAATTTACTTTAAAAATTTATAAAAGAGTATATGAATAAAAATGAGCTAGCCAGCAAGATCCGCCATCCACAAGCTTGTTTTCTAGCCTATAAAAAAAATACATAATTGGTTATTTTTCAAAGTACTTTTTAAGTGCGTGCCAACATCAAAGCCCTCAGAAGCATTATTCTTCTTCGCCCAACCCGTAACGGCTACCGTCTCACTCTGCTCGGAATTTCCGCCGACCAACGATGGACGGCCAATGGAGAATGTCGATTGACAATGAGAATGTGCAGGTTCTCCCTTTCCTTCTCTTTTGCCTTTGATTGTTTAGTGAAATTAAATGACGATCGAGCACATCGCTGCCCTCGAAGATCAAGAGCTGTATTTGTATAGCCCAGATTGTAGTTTTGCATTTTGTCCATCTGGTATCTTCCCTGTTGTCCAACTGTATTTGGCCTTGTTGTTTCCTGTTTGTCCTGCTATTTTGAATCATTTTTCTGCTTTGTTCTTTTGGATTTTGTAATTAGCTGTTGTTGCATGTAGCTTGTTGTCCTACTTTTCGTCATCTTAATTTCGTTTTGATTGTTGCTGGTTTTCTTGTTGCATCTTTTCTTGGTATTTGTTTTCTTATATAATATGCTTGCTTCTGAATTACCAGTTTTAAAAAAACAAAAAAGCTTGTTTCCTTTCTTTGCCTCATCACTAGTATGCAAACCATATCAAACTCCACTGGAAATTTGCCTCTTGCTGCTAGCTTGCAAAAAGGTTTATAGGTTGTTTCATACTCACTTGGAGGTAGTATGTTACTCAAAATATGCTCCATTATATCATTAGGAATCAACTCCGACAGTTTTGTTGCATTTCATTTCCATAGTTCCAATACCTCATCTACCTGCATCACAATTCTATCACAATCATGATTTGTACCAATAGCATGATCTAGTGCTCCTAATCCACTCCAGTTATCCAGCAAGAAATGATATTGCCCTTGTTTTTTGTTACTGCTCAGTTCCTATTCTATTTGATTTCTCACCTGTAACATCTTCTCTCAAAACTTCCAATCAACCAACATAACATGCTCCTTCTTTTAGTATTTGTTGCTTAAAAACATCCTCCACAAAGACTGTTTGCTTCTAAAGTTCCACCTCAATTTAACAAATAAAGCTTTTGAGACATCCTGTAGGCTTTTAGACCCCAGTCCGCCTTCATCATAAGGATGACATAGCACAGTCCAAGAAGTTCAATGTTTGCTAGAATTTCCTATTGAATCACTCCCCCGAACTCAGCAAACATCCTGTGATAACCCCTGCTGGAGGGCCAGTCACAAGCTTACTACAGGCTAACAAGAAATGTATGCATGCTTGACATTCGTAATGAGAGTGATCCTCCCACCAATAGACAGCCATTTCCCTTGCCAGGAAAAAAGTTTGTCGCTCACTTTATCAGTGCTTTCTTTGTAATGTGCATTCCTCCTCCTGCTATAGTAGATTGGCCCCTTAAGTAGGTAAATGGAACACTTCTCTTGGAATTCTTGGTGTACACCAATGCCACCACCTCTCCCTTTGTATTTTCGTGCATATACTCTGCACTTCATTCTTTCCTTTTGTTAATCTGTCCACTCACTATCAGTGACATCATTGATATCTTAGTTCAACCTTCGTTATGTATTTTCAGAAAACAAAGAGTATATTTTATATTCCTTCTAAACCAAAGAACTGAATAAAATATTCTAGTACAATTTGCACTTTTTATTGCTTGTTACACTGTAGTTGGGTTGAGAAGTCTAGGACCTTATAATAAACATTTGTTGAATCTTTTCTTAATAAGCAACTCTCATAAACTGATGTTTGCTTTTATGTTCCTTTTCCAGCTACCAATCAGTCCTAATGCACTAGTTTTGCATGATCCATCGCTCAATCAAGGAGGCCAGATTAATTCTTTCGTTTTTTCTGCCAATCGTGACCCAATGCAAAGTGGAACTGCTGAGGCAGCTATCCGTAATTCAAAGGTTGTTAAGATTATGAAGGATATCTACCTAGTTCGTTGTATTTTATCATTCATGGATGCAAGATTCTCATTAGTCTTTATAATAGGTATAGATATACCTATTTACATCCATTATTTGAGATGATTTCATGACTGTTATTATTTAATTATGGCAGAAACTGGAGGATGCGTTGCAGGAGATTGGTCTTAAAATTAAACACCATGAAGATAATGTCAAATTCTTGAAGGTTCAGAAGAACAAGGTGGATGATTCAATTCTGGATATAAAAGGTACTGTTTCCTTCTTTTCAAGTTAATCAGGTGTGCTGTAAAATGCATGTTCAAAATTTTAGAAGGTTACTGTAGTTAGTTTGTTCTTTCAGTCTCCTAGAACATAATGCTTGTACTGTCTGTATGGGAAGGAAACAGTCAAACATTGTAAGATTTTCATATATAAATGTGGTTTTTTTGATTGCCTGCAACGCAAAATATCAGCCATTGGCTTGTTTCAGTGAGTGGACATAGGCCTGATATGTTGGGTATGGGTTTAATGCTGTGTACTGCCAATTTAAAAGCACTCTGTGTAGACTATAATATTCACTTTAACTTTTTTCCTTTCCCTTTTTGCATAGGCCTTTTCATTGTTTCTCAATTTTAATTCCTTGTGCTTGTGGGATACTGTAGTTGCTCTTGGCAAGATCCTTTCAGCAAGTGGAACTAGTTCTGGAAACCAGGAATCTTCCAATGGACGGAATGAGGAGGAGACAATTGAACAAATCATAAGATATGATAAATCTGCTGCTGGCATCTGTTGCGAGCTGCAAACTCTTGAAACTGAGATTACTCCTTTTCCGTTCATGAAGGACGTGATAGGAGTTGTTGCTTTGCTTGGGAAGGTTGATGATGATAATCTCACCAGGTTACTTTTCACATAGCATCCAGTAATTTCTGGCATTTTCTTTCAAAAAAAAAAAAATAGATAAAGAAGAAAAAGGAAATATGTTGTTCTACGGGTCCACTTTCTATGCTAGTTCTCTAGCCATGTTCAAGAAATTATAGCACTTGCTCTGTCATAATCAAGATGACAGTATGTGGCTGCATGAAGGTGAAGGCTTAAAACACTTTTACCTATCCTATTATATATATATATATATATAGAGAGAGAGAGAGAGAGAGAGTGTGTGTGAGAGGAGATAGATAGAACTACATATATATATATATATATATAAAGAGATTATTAATAATAATAATAATAATGTTTTATTATACTTCTTGTCCTCTCACTGGGTACGTCGTCATTCTTAATACTTTGAACCTTTAGTTTGTACAGTTGACTTGGGTATCACCCCTTAGCATGTGAGACTCTTTTGTGTATGAAAATGAGCATTTCTTTGCTTAAAGTTAGGTCTTGTTCTGACATAAATGTTATAATCTGAATAGTTCTCTGCATTTTTAGAATAGAAGATGGAGGTATGGCATATAAAGAATGTTACAGTGGATAGAGTCCCATGTTGGTTGGGAGATGGATGTGTGGTTTGCATATATGGACTAGGGAAATCCTCCCTTCATAAGCTGTATTTTGGTGTTGAGTTAGGCTCAGATGTCATATCTTTACCAAGAAGTAGGCAGATAATAGAAGTTCACTGTACTTGTAAAAGATAAAAATGGAAGTTCACTGTATTTATAAAAGAAAAAATGGAAGTTCTCCGTATTATGACTGACATTTGTATCTTAATCTCTGGAATCCAGGACTCTCTCAGATTATCTTGGGCTTGAAACCATGTTAGCAATTGTTTGCAAGACATATGATGGACTTAAAGCAATGGAAACATATGATAAGGAAGGTCATATAAATGAAAAATATGGTCTTCATGGATTTGGAGCTTCAACTGGGAAACAGTTGGATGACCGGTATCTTGTAATCTGTCTTGAGAACCTAAGGTTTGAGATTATGATGATCTCTTCTTGCAAATGCTACTCATATTCTTTAGCACATCTTCACCTTCTCCTTTTTTTTCCTTTTTGAATTATCAGTTTAGACCATACACGGGTGAATTTGTTGCTGATGATCCTCAGAGGAGACTTGCCATAAAGAAGCCAAGATACCTCAATGGTGAAACTCCAGCTGGTTTTCTTGGGTTTGCTGTCAATATGATCAATATTGACATTGCTAACTTGTATTGTGTTACAAGCACTGGTCATGGCCTGAGAGAGACCCTCTTCTTTAAACTCTTCTCATGGTTGCAAGTATACAAAACCAGGGCAGACATGCTGCAGGCACTTCCTTTTATATCTGATGGAGCCATATCTTTGGATGGTGGGATCATAAAGAGTGGTGGTATATTTTCCCTAGGCGAGAGGTAAAGAGACTCGTCTTAAATAGTGTCTTTATTTCATTCATAAATTTTTCATCTTTCATTGTTCAACTTGCTCGTGCAGATACCCTAAATAATTGATTGCCTATAAGCTTATTCCTTTTTGAGTATCAAGTAATACAGTTGACTCTAACTTTGCGCCTTTACTGGGAAGCTGATGTTATTTTGTGACCATGTTGCTTGACCTTTGTGGAGTTTAGTAGTTTGACCTTTCACAAATTTCCTCTTTCAATCTGTATAGAATGGTGTATGAGAACATGTTCTTCTACTTCTTTTGCTGCATCTACAGCAAAGCTTCTGCAGGTAGCCTTTGTTACATGGGTTTGTATTGTGTATTCCTTTCAAAATGATTAGCAGACCATTGACATCTTTAATGAATCATTATTCTAAAAAGGCAGGGGTGGCGGCAAGAAAAGAGTCTACAGCACATTCTAGAAGTTAATCAGGAAAAATTATCTATAATATTATTTTCTAGGGGAGGAGTCTACAACGCATTTTAGATTTAACTGAATGACTTTAGTCAATTGTTTGTCTCCTAGGAGTTGTTTTTAATTCGATTCCTGCTTTTAATTCGATTCCTATATTTATATATCATATGTATTTGAGTTCAAATGTTAATATATTAGATATATTTGAATTTGCAGCACACTTCAGTTTTTCTTGCTGATTGCATCACTGAATTATTTTTCTCTCTACCTTCTCAAGGGTAGGGGTAAGGCTGGGTACACCACCTCTCTAGACCTCTCTTGTTTGATTACACTGGATGTGTTATTATTGTTTGTTTGTATTGCATAACTGAATCATTTAGATTCATTCTTTTCTCATGTACATTTTGTGTAAAGGGAAGTGAACGTTGAATTTCCAAGGAGTTCAGGTAGAATAAATCTACCTGAAAACTATTTTAACTTAAAGAACCAGCTGAAGGAGCTGAAGTGGGAAAAGGCAAGATATGTGGAAGATTTAAGAAGAGAACAAAAATTGCTGGACTATGCAACGCACAACTTTGAAACAACGAAACAAAAGCTTCTCAACTTTCTTGCACAAAACTAATCGTATGTTTCAGCGGTAATTACTTGAGTGTGTCTAGTTAGACTATGGATGCTAGTCAATGGTTTTTTCATAACAATGTGTTGTTGATGATCCTTATTGTCCTTAATCCTGCTATGATTGATTGACGATGTCATTTGATAACTGCAAACTATGCTTACAGTTTATCATGCTAGAAGAGAACTCTGCATGGAAAGAGATGCTATTTTTTTCCTTGGGAACTTTTAAGCTTCTACTTGCTTTAGTATGCCAGTTATGGTTGTTCTCTTTGAGCAATCTAAAGATGTGGAGATATAGGAAATGAGATGCAAAAACTTTGGTAATTTTGGCTAAAAAGGTTTGATGATAAAGGGATGAAGTGGGTTTTCCTAGGATGCGGTATCACTGATTAGATTGTACTCTGGGAAGTATTTTTGATGGATGCTTCTAAAATATTCCTCGCAGACTATGGAGTAAAGGAATGTGTCGAGTGTTGGTGCATTTGGGGTTATTGGCTCCTCTGAATCATGTGAAGTTGTGAAGTTACCTCCAGACAGAGGTTGATAAACAATTCGGTATCTTCTATCCATTCAGAACAGTCCTGTATTGAGGGAATACTTCTAGTACTGTCTCTTCTTTCAATCATAAACCAGTATATGTTGAAATCACCACAGATAATCCATGGTCTATCCCATAAGCCTCTAGAAGCCGAGACTTCTTCCCAGCATTCTTGTCTGCCAAGTCTGGTGTACGGAGCATTAAGACCTGGCAAACACCAACTCTAATTAATGGAGTGTTCGAGCCAGACAAAACTATATGTGATTGAATAGGAGCTTTTTGCAATTATATCTTCCATATCCTGCTGTCCAGAGCATGATGATACCCCCAGTGGTTAGCTTCCAAGAATCCACATCTCATCCACCTGGATCCCCATAATTTTTTTGCAAGAAAATCTGTATTCTATTCTAGCTTAATCTCCTTGAAATTGTAAACATCTGCTCTCCGTTTAAGAATTAAGCTCTTAATAGATTTCTTTTTGAAATCTTATTAAGAGGGTATTTGGATTGGCTTATTTTAAATAACTTTTGGCTTTTAAGCTCTTTTTGTAATAAAGGATGTGTTTGGGAAAGACAAAAGGTGTTTTAAAACACTTTATTTTAGGCTGAAAAGTACAAAAATAAGCTTAAAAGCCAAAAGATGGGTATTCTCAACTTGGATTTTAGCTTTTAGGTTATAAGCTACTTAAACAAAGTCAATCCAAACACCCTCAAGTCTTCTCACGTTCCATGAGATGATCTTGACATTCATTGATAAGTTGGGGTGAGGGATTTCCACCTGTGAGTCACTTGAGGCCCTCCCACGTAAGGTGGCCACATGAAAAGTCGCATCGTCACTGTGCACATTCTTCCTTTTACCTGTAAATATCATTCTCAATACCTGTTGGTCAGAAGGGGGACCTCTGTTTTCTTTCTCTGGTGGAGTAAGTTGTCGGCAGCTTCACCCATGCTTGGATCGTGAAGAAAATTCCACCATTTACTATTGTCGCATCTTCGGAATGTCATTGCTGTCTCCTTTTATTCTGACCCTTGCCATTTAAGATGATTCTGGAGTTGTGTTTCCTTCTCCGTCTCCATCCATCCCCCACAATGATTGCCAGTAGCTCTGAAGGTCTTTTGCCACCACAAATGTAACAGTAGTCCGGCAAACTTAACCCAGACAGGGATGGGTTTCTTGTCCTGCTAGATGTTCCAATTGTTGGTGACCACCATTGGAGTTGAGCTTGAGATTTCTTCCATTTTTATTCGCGATGTATGGCCTGCTCCGCATCAGCTTTGAAAGCAAATTTTGAAAGGAAACTGTGGTTACCCATCTCATAGATATTTTTTGATAAAGCCATGTCATAGATATTTAATCCATGAGCTGCTTCTTTTTTTTTGCGGGGGGCGGTTGGCGGACAAAAGGTACTTTGATTATTTAATCCATGAGCTTGTCTCCAGAGGCCATAGGACCACTTCCTAATATATGAAAATGTGGTTACTCCAGGGAGTTTCGTGGACACTGCAGACCACACATCTGTTCAGAACTTCTGTCTGAGATGGGTCAAAAGATTCATCAATGTGAATGGCTCTTTCCTTCGACAGACCAGTTCCTTCTTGTTTGGAGGTGCTAATAAATTTCCTATTTCTCCATTTACTCTCCTGACAGCCTCTAAATAGGGAATGTCTTTGTCTGTCTATCGTGAATTGAACGTCGATGGCAGAGAGGCATTTATGAATCTGCCTATATTGGTTTAGCAGTGTCTTTCCACCTAACATTAAAAGCTAGCCCAGGGATGACAATTACAAAACTTCATCTTCCACGCAGGTTTGACATATACTTATTTGCTTCCTTGTATGAGGTCCTCTAGTGGCAATATCTGGTATTTTGGACAATGTTTTGGGAGGATCTTTTGCAGAACTTAACGTAAAAGCAAGGTCTAATTTATATGAACTTCTGCTGAAGTAATTATTTACAAGAGGAGACATGGATAAATTGAAAATTTAGTAGTTCAAGTATTAAATACTCAATTTATTGCAATGTTTTTGCCACATAATGTTAGATCTCCTAGTAATACCGGTAAGAATTCACGAGAGCAAATATTGAAGAAATGAGTGGCCTATATGTAAAAGGTACCAAAGGAAGACTAATAGTAGATTAAGGATGCAATTTAGGAAGATCTGGACAATAGGTGCCTTGTACATCATCTGGATTGTTTGTGAAGAAGCTATTGGAGTTGTTTTGAATGAAGAGCATAGTGATAGTATGTAGTATAAAACGTATAAAGGGCAAGTCTAGTGCACTAAAGCTCCCACTATGCACGTGGTCTGGGGAAAAGGCCCGATCACAAGGGTCTATTGGACACCACCTTATTTTGCATTTTTGCCAGAGGTTGTTTCTCCAAGGCTTGAACCCGTGACCTCCTGGTCACATGACAACAACTTTATCAATTACTCCAAGGCTTCCCTTCAATAGTATAAAATGTATATGTTTGTGAAATCTAGCTTTTTATAGTAAAGCGCAAATGCCAAATCTGTAGAATCTTTTGGGGAATCCCGATCCGCACCCAAATTTGCTAAGTCTAGTATAGTGGGTCTTTTTCTGATGCAGGAAAAAACCCTTTTAAAAGTCATATCGACGAAAGAGGATTGGAAATCATAAGGCAAGCTCCACACTTACTCCCACATACACACATAATAAAGGGGAGTGAGGGGGACAACTAAGCCACCACTTTCACCAGATATCATTCTGGACAATTCAAGAGGCCACCACTAGAACCAACCCTTAAATGGCCAACGTCCAAGGGTCCACCACAAGAAGCTTCACCTAAAACCATGGCGTACTCGAAACAAATTGAATGTAGCCATGGATTCTTTTAATAGGCAAAGCTTCGATCAGTGCGAAGGTTGGGTCTATTGTGGGAGCATTTGCTTCCTCTAGACCCTGAGGCCGTTGAAAATATGATGCAATATATCTAGAACCTCATTTGCGGTCTGAAAAAGAGGAAGGTGGCCCTGTTCCACAAATGAAGGGAACTAACTGCATGGTTCGCTAGCATAGCTTCGGGTCTCAGAGAGAGAAGAGAATGGAAGAGTTTGTTGACTCCCTTTTTTATGAAGGTTTAAATAAGTGTTGACACAATGTAATGTGTTTTAATTTAGGGCGTTCTTTGTCTTTTTTAGTGGAAATTAACTACGACGCCTACTGGAGATAAACTTCTATCTCGGCTTAGTGTTATCAAAGCAAAAAATGCAAAAAAACTCAATAGTTCAACAGGGCTTTAAGTGCAAAGTGAAAATAAAGCACGGGCTTAAATGAAAAATTGCGCAAAGAGAGAAATACTATACAATTATATATATCTTTAGTCCAAGACTAATGATTATAAGCATGAATGACAAATATAAGAACAAAGAAATGAAAAAAATAAATTCGATAAAGAAAAATATCAATTGTATAGTGTTCCTTTTCATAAGAGGTTCATTGGCAAGAGAACTTGTTGACAACATTGAAGGCGAAATTATCAACACTTGTTGAGTGTTGCTTCGGGGCTTAAATGCGCTATGCTAACTATCTTTGTTTGGTTTTATTTATTATGTTTTCATGTTTGGTAAAAACCTAGTTGAGAACATTGACTACTTGTGCTTATATAATAATAAGACTTATTTGTATAAATGTGCTGAAAATGTAATTCTTTCCTTTTTTTTTCTTTCTATAGGGGAGGATAGTTGCATGTAATGATGGTCATATTATTAAAGGATGTCTTTGCTTCCTTATCCTTGCTAACTAGAAATGAACCTTCACGAGTTGAGTAAAAGTACCTAGCCTATCTTACTCCCCCTATGCAAAACAGATGCATAATATGATTTTGACTCTGATGGACCTTATTCCATTGCGTCGTTGTAAGCTTTTTGGCATAAAATGCAAGATGATTTAACTCTATATGAGTTCAGCTGATGCTTGTATTCTACATTACTGTCTGCACCTCATGCCTTAAGCTTTCTATAAAGGTTATCACAGTTTCGTCATGCTACTGTGTTGCTGCTATTGTTTGGCTTGATGTAGTCTGAAATTTTTTTAATTGACACATGAAATCAAAACAATCTTTTGTTACGTGTGCATCATGAACCATGCCTATTTTATACGTTTTCTTGGCATGTTTGCATTAAATTCCTCGGATCTGAACCGTGTTAATTAGAGATACCTTGGACACGTAACTGTTTCTTAACTTATTGTCTCTGCTTTATGTTTGGTATTTTGCAAGTTCCAGCGATGCTTGCTAATGGCAGTGGTAACTTTTTCTTTGAATTATTCATTCTTTAAGTTAATAAGTTATCAGGATCTTGAACCATGCAGCTTAAAGTCTACGGATTACTATTTGCGGAGATTCATATCCGTTACATATTATGCAATATTGTTTTGCTATCGGTTTGTCCCTACAAATTAATATGGTGTTAATGCAGCATCATGAAATAATTCACCTAAAAATCTATTAATCTGACTCGGTCACTTCCCATAAAGTGAAATTTAAAAGATTTCAATATTTTATTTTATTTTTGCAACCGAAAATTAAAAAGGATATTTGAAGAGAGAAGTTTCATAGCATGTCGAAATTGTAAATAATCTTGTTCTTACATGTTATCCTCTTTGTTTTACCTTTGATCAACATTCTGCATTAATTTGCAAAAGAGTATTATAATATAGGGGATTGCTGAATCAGTCTGGTTTGATTTTCATTTGAAAGCTCTTTTTGTGATCCCGTGTCAGTTTCTAGAGCAACGGGTTCTCTGTAATTGTTTAGGACAATAAACACCAGAAAGAAAATTTAAACATTTATGAGATAAGCCCTTTTTCTGTTTATGAGTATTTTGAGACGAGGACTCCCAGGAAACAACCTTTCTACCTTTGAGGTAGTGGTAACGTCTGCGTACATTTTACCTTCCCTAGACTCCACTTGTGGGATTCGTCTTGGTATGTTGTTTTATGAGATAAGCCTTTGAGGTGGTTAATAGAGTTGAGGAATTTGAAGTTGTGTCTTTTTCTGATTTAACTCGGCATAATTAGTCTATGGCTATAGAATTGCATAGTGTGAATGTGAGTGAAAGAAGTGAACCCCAAAGAGTAGAATATTGATTGGTGGCACCAGTTCAGTGTTGTCGTCTCTCTGGTAATTTCATGTCAATGTTTCATGTCAATGTGAGGAATATGTTATATTCCTTCATAACAATAGGATCATAATTGGGCGGTGGACCATGCAAAGTATGACATATGTCACATGTGTGTCCATACTTGTGACAATCACTACACTTAGAGCGAGATCTTCCAGAACGACCTCCTCCTCGTTGGTTCTTCATAGTAGATGTTCGTTTATCAATAGTTTGAGATGCAAGAATAGAAGAGTCAATGGTGGGTGATAAACTACTTTATGACTGGGAGGCGCAACAAGACAAAGTAAACGAGAGAATAATTCATCCATTTTAGGGATGGTAGGACTAGCTAAGATCTGATCACGTACAGAGCCATGATCAGCAGTAAGTCTAGCAAGTGTAAGGACTAAAAACACTGTCCGTCTGTGCTCCTATTGTATTTTCACATTTGTGGTGACTGACATCAACATTTCAAATTCCTCCGTAACTGCCTGCACTTGTCCCAAGTATGTAGACATATTGGATTCTTGCTTCTTTAAGTTGGTCCCCAAGTATGTAGATATATCGAATTCTTGATTCTTTAAGTTTGTCATTCGAGATACCATATCACTAAATTGAGATATGTCATTAGTGTATAAAGCGCAGCCTTTTACCAAACTGAATAACATGTCTGGAATGAGCGAAACAAGGGCATCAACTTGGAATCAATAGATCGCCATAGGAGACTACACAATTGAGCATCAACCTTCTCCTATTGTGCTTTGGCAGTTGTAGATTCCTCAGTAGCCTTTCTCCTTTCATCTACCACAGAAGCATTGGTTGTTAAGTGATTATGGACACCTTGACCTTTGCACCATAATTCAACCGAGGAAGCCCATATTAAATAGTTGGAGCTACCCATTAATGGTTGTGAAGTGATCATAGGATTTGAACTTTCCTATTCCTGTATTTTTAGAGCCAAACGTATCAATCCCAAAGGACATCTTCTGAAAATAAACTTTTGTAGTAAAAAACTGGTCAACAACTGGTCAAAAAATAAAAGGTAGTCACCGGAAACTAAATTTGTCACCAGAAATTGTTCAACAAATAAAAAAAATATGTGGTCTGCCTCGGAATGAAAAGGCGACCTCACTGAGAAACCCCCCCCCAAAAAACTGGCCGGAAACAAAAAATGATTGGGGTCTTGTCAGAATTACTGGCTGTCCCTAGTAGAAGAAAGAACTCGAAAAAAATCCACCGACGAAGCCATATGCGCTGGCGCATGACCCAAATCTCGCCGGAAAACAGTCACCTTCGAGCGGCGCGTGAGGAATTGTTTTCCGGTGGTTCTTGTTGGGTTGTGGTTGCCCGATCTTCCCGAGCCTAGTGACGGTGTTGATTTTCCCACAACACCCACAGAAATGAAGGTGACACAAAACAACCGATGCACAGTGACCTTTTATTTATTTATTTTTTCCTCACCGATGCTCTGATACCATGTGAGAAATATTGAAAAAAATATTATTGACTTGTATATTTACATTACTACATAAAGATCCTATAGACACTACAATATAATCCAAGTACAAGTTGGAAACCAACATAGTATATTACTATTCCTATGCCAATTCTACATAGGATTATATATTCCTATTCCTATTCTAACAATACTGAATAATGTATTTCACCTGATTTTCCTTGCTGTTGAATAACTTCTTTTCGGATAGAAAGTTGTACAATTTCTTTTAAGGAGGTGCGCGTGAAAGCATTGTCTGAGGCTGCTAGTTGGGAACTTGTTAGTAATGGGAAAGAGTACACATAGTGTAAAGTGGGGCTCTCAAGTCTAAATGAATTTGTTGCATAAGTTGTTCAAAATGAAAAGAACTTCCAGTGCCGAGTCATAAGACTGATGTTCTTACTTTTAATACAATTCTTAAGCTTGAAATTATAAGGAAACTTCAGAAGGACTGAGAAAGTAATTAGTCGCACTGCATTAAATAAATAGAATATGCTATGTTCTGCATACAGAAATGTCAAGAACAAGATAAAGTTAAAGAAGAGAACTGCCTTATCTTAACACTAATACTGTTAAAGAGATGTCTCTTTTATTTGTTTATTTTAGTTTTTCTCCATGCTTCCTTGTCTGATTCTTTTCCTAGGGCTTTCTTGAATTGCTTCATCTATTGTTTTAGCTATTAGAGAAGAGACTTGAGTAAAATTTTAGGACTTGAACAATATTGAATGTTTATTTCTCTTGATTCTTGTGCATTCATTCCATGTATTAATGGATTATTATTTATTCCATTAAGAACTTTAATAAGTTATGAAATGTATAGGAAATAGAAAATAATCTTTTTCCTGCAATAACTAAATCATAAAATAGCTTCATAATCATCAATAGGAAGTTTGAGCTGTTTCCTTAATTATGCCTCCTTCCAATATTTGTGAAGCTATTTTCGGCAAACCTATATACCAATTATTCAATATAACTTTAGAGCGTTGTGCAACATTTTTTTCTTTCTTCATTTGTGTTAAACATATGGTTTTTTCTAAGACAAACTGACTATTCCTTTCACTAGTTCCTTAGCAAGTCCTGCTACTTTGTGTCAAAGTTATGTTTGACTTTGTCCAAATGCGTGTCTTGGGCAGGGTTGGTTCTTGTTTTCCAGAGGTTTTGAGTGTTGCATGTTGTGATAGGTTCTGCAATCGTACCATTCAAGTCGAACACAGAGATAGAGATGAAGTTGAGTTCTGGTGACACAGCTATTTCATCTGAATGCAGTTATCATCAATGTATTACACATGACAGATATATCATGAAGTTTATGGGTGGCGTTATATGTTCCAGGTTCATGTCCTCTTCAATACACCTTTACATATCTTCTTGAATAAAATACCCGTGTCAAAAATTTCCACTCTACAGAATGCAACCATTGAAAGTAGTGAATTGGATATGATTCGACCAAGTTGTAAAGCTACATCACATATATATTCAAAAGAGGATTATTCCCTGTGCAGGTATTATTCTTGTTGTCCATTATTTGAGATATGTAAGATTCTGTTATTTCTTAGTTATTTTCCTCCATTCACAGTTATTTCAGGACCATTGCAATGTGTCCTCCTGCGTCCTGTAGACTTTGGCAAGAAATTGGTTCCCGGGATGGTAATTAAGGAGCTTGCTCTTGAGGTCTGTATAATTGCATTTTAATTCAGTATGCTACTATCACTATAAGGTGTTTTAAGTGTCTTGTGAAGCAAATTTCAGCATTTCTATCTAGACATGGATCTACGTTCCAGTGAATAGTTCTTTAACATCCTTTCATGCTTGACATTGTGAAAAGCACTTTGTCACCTCATTTTGGTGCCATTGAGAAGTATAATAACAGAACTTTCTTTGCAAGTGTATCATCAGAAAATTTTTTAGAATAGAGAAAAAAGGTGTAGAATTTGCATTTATTTTTAGAAAATAAAGGTCTGGTATAGGATAAGTAAAATCAGGAAGCAAGAGAAGCTAATACTAGTACCAGAAGATTGGACTTTGTGATGTCTTTGATTGTCCAATCATCTTGGAAATGTTGAATATTGTAAAATGGTTATGATGGAATAAACCATGTGCCTGTTTTCTAGGTTTTTGATGAGAGAAGTATAATATGATGAATTACTGTTATGTTGCATCTCTATGTTGAGTTTAAATGAAAGAGCGCAAATTCCTTTCTTTATGATATTTGTGCTAGTGGTTTAATACAAAAAGCTACCACATGTGGACCAAAGCTGCTCGAAGGTTAGCTGTAATGAGTCCACTTTTTGCTTCTCTATTTGACAGTTAGATATTAAGTTCTTTGTGAGCGGTAAGCATTCCTTGATAGTGCAATATATTCATCTTACTTTTTTCCTGAAAGGTAAATACAGTCTTCCCTTTTTTTCATGAAACATATGTACAGTAATCCTTGATTTTAATCTATGGATTATAGCGTCGCATATGTTTGTCAATGAGCATTGCTATATTTGCTTCTAATACTTACTACAGGATTGGACCTGACGGATTCACAATGGGTTTCTTCATCAAATGTTGGGAAGTTCTAAAACATGACATGTGAATGCCTTTTACAATTTCTACCAACATGATATATTTGAAAAGAGCTTCAATGCAACATACGTTGCACTGATTCCCAGAAAGTAAACGGAGTTAAAAGACTTTAGACCAATTAGCTTGGTAGGCAACTTCTTTAAGCTTTTGTCTAAAGTGTTGACTGAGAGGATTAAAAGGGTTATGGATAAATTGGTAGACTCCCAGCAAATGGCTTTCATTCAAGGCAGACAAATGGTGGATGTTGTATTGATAGCTAATGTAGTAGTAGACTCAAGACTTTCACTGAAGATGCTTGGAATCCTATGCAAATTGGATATAGAAAAGGCTTATGATCATATGAATTGGGGGTTTCTAATCAATACCCTCAGGAGAATAGGCTTTGGGGAGCCGTGGATTAAATGGATCAGATTCTAGATTTCAATTGTAAAGTTCTTAGTAGTGATTAACGGATCACCAAAAGGTCGTTTTGCAGCTCAATGGTTTGTTCATCCTAGCCATGGGGGGGCTCAATAACATGATTAAGACAGCAAAGGTTAATGGCTGGTTATCTGGTTTTGAAGTGGCTAAAAACAATGGAGAAAGTCTAGAAGTGACACACCTACAATATGCAGATGGCACATTGATCTTCTATGGTGCAGATGAGGAACAATTAAGATACTCAAGAGTAATACTAGTACTTTGGAGGCATCTCAGGTCTGCTCATTAACTGGGAGAAGAGTCACATTTATCCCATCTACAATGAACATTGAGCTCTTGGCCTCAATTCTGGGAGAAGTTGGAACCCTACCCTCTATATATCTAGAGATGCCACTGGGGGCTAAATTATGATCCAAGGAAATCTGAAACAATGTTCTGGAAAGATGTGAAGGAAATTATCAAGATGGAAAACCTAATACTTGTCGGGGGGTGGGGTGGGGGGAACTTACTCTGATCAATGCTGTGTTAGATGCTCTACCAACCTACATGCTTACACTTTTCCCCATCCCAGCTGGGGTATTATAGAGACTAGATAGGATAAGGAGAACCTTTTTTTGGCAGGGAAATAAGGATGGGAAAGGTTATAGCTTAGTCAAGGGGAAAGAACTCATCTCAAACAAGAAACAGGGGGGCCTTGGCATTAAAAGCCTGAAGAACCAAAGTAAAGCTTTGAAAATGAAGTGGTTGTGGAGATACGCTCACGAGACACACTCCCTTTGGAAAAATGTGATTAGAACAAAGTATGGTGAACTGGACAGATGGATGACCTAAGAAGCAAACTACCCTTATGGTGTCACTCTTTGGAAATCTATCAGAAACTGGTAGCCCATTTTAAGTAACCACACTACCATTACTGTATGTGATGGTAAGAAAACCATCTTCTGGAAAGATTGGTGGTTAGGTAATTTGAGTCTTGCTGAGAAGTTCCCTGATATGTTTGGTTTAGCTACCCATCAGGACAAAACAGTAGCTGATATGAGGCATCCCAAGGTTGGGAGTTGATTTTCAGAGGAAGATTAAAAGATTGGGAGATCCCTAGACTAATTGAGTTTCTCAAAGTTCTTGAAGCTTTTCAAAGTCTAAAGAATGGAATGGACACACTTAAGTGGAATGGGGACAATAAAGGGGCTTACAAAGTTAGTTCGGGGTACAACTTTTTGAACTCGACAATGGCATAAAACTCCATCTGTCCATGGAAGCAAATCTGGAGAACTAAAGCACTTTTGAAGATGGCATGTTTATCCTGGTTGTTAGCACAAGAAGCGGACTTGACACAGGAGAACCTACGGAGGAGGAAAAAAATCATAGTCACACACTGTTGATTATGTGATAAGGCAGCTGAGACAGTGTGACATTTGTTTTTGCATTGCAGAATCACTGACCAGCTATGGAAGATTTTCATCAATCTCAAAGGCATACAATGGACAATGCGTAGTAAGATTGTTGACACTCTGTCTAGTTGGGAAGAAGCTGGGAAGGGAGCTAAAAATAGGAGCTACTGGAGAACCATTCCAGCTTGCATATGGTGGACCGTTTGGAAGGAATGAAATATTAGGTGTTTTGAAGACGAGCAGAACAGTACAGACAATTAAAACAGACTGTATTCTGCTTTTGTGTTTTTGTGTACAAAGAGCTATCCTATAGATGCAAAAAATATCCTAGATGTGCTGGAATCTTGCTAGGATTAGGAGTTCTTATTTCATTGATATATTTTGACCTACTGTAAAGGGGTTTAACACTACCTAAGTGCTGAATGTTAATACAGATGTTACTTACTCAAAAAACAAACAAACTTACTACTGGATTGATATTAACTGAAATTAGTGGGACCTGAAAATGGTCAAGGATTTTAAAAGAATAGGGTTGATCAGTTCAGATTTGAACTTAGTCTTCTGCTTGCTGGAATCAGTGTGACCATCATTATTATCTTGCTTATTACTTGCCTATTTGCTTGACAGAGTTTGTAGAGTATAGTTCTCTAAGAAAGCTGTACAATTGACCACTTGTAGTATTTTACGTGAGCATGCTACACTCTTTTCTTAATTATACATATCAATTTTGTTGGAAATAATGGAAATGTTGCATCACAAGAATCAATCGATGACTGTGTACGACATGAGGAAGAGCATATGATAGTTTCTGCTGAAAGCAAAAATTACAAACTTAACAGCTGCTGAAGGGAAAAAATTCTCTCATGTCTCACTTGTTTATTCCTGTTTTCTGGTTTATTAGTGCATGTAGCTCCATTTGGTCTTGGTAGCTCTATTTTTTCGCTTGCAATTTTTTTCTGGTTGTATGTTTTTTATTTTGTAATGATGGTCATATTATTAAAGGATGTCTTTGCTTCCTTATCCTTACTAACTAGAAATGAACCTTCACGAGTTGAGTAAAAGCACCTTGCCTATCTTACTCCCCCTATGCAAAACAGATGTATAATATGATTTTGACTCTGATAGACCTTATGGATTCCATTGCGTCGTTTTTAAGTTTTTTGGCATAAAATACAAGATGATTTAACTCTATATGAATTCAGCTGATGCTTGTATGTTGCATTACTGTCTACACCTCATGCCTTAAGCTTTCTATAAAGGTTATCATAGTTTTGTTATGCTAATGTGTTGCTGCTATTGTTTGGCTTGATGCAGTCTGGAAATTTTTTAACTGGCACGCGAAATCAAAACAATCTTTCGTTATGTGGGCATCATGTGACAAATTAAAGAGAATTTCTGAAAATGTTTTTCTTTTATGCTAAAAAGTATATCTTTCATATATTTTCTTCATTTATTTATACAAGTAATTAGGTTAAATGGTCAGCCATGTACAACTGTATACAATCTGTAATTACAGATGGCAGCCGTATTCTTAGACCTGTTACAGCAACTATTTTAGACTAATTACACAG
>JAOTQJ010180246.1:0-23333 GCA_025642045.1 Solanum sejunctum
TTAAAAGAAAAATGGTACATTAAGGCAGCTACCCTAATTTTCTTTTTTTCCTTCCTTATTTTTTTTGTTCACACATATTAATTATTATTAAGGCTTGTTTAACATGTATAATTGTATAAAAAAGTAAATAACTTGCACTAAAAAGAACCCCTCCCTCATTCATTACTACAATTCAAGAAAACTGATTTTTCTAAGGATACAAACTCAAGTCAAAGAGTTGTGAAATAGGGGTTGGATTTATCTTGAGGGGATAACTTTTTAAATGTGAATAAATTATTTAATAATAAGGGAATTACATTTCCCTCCCCCTTAAGAAATTTCATCTCAAAATTTATCTTATGCTAGTCTTGAAATAAATGTAAATATCGGGTCCTTATATCTTCTTCCTTCTCCTAGGTGGCTTCTTCTCCTGAATGGTTCCTCCAAAGTCCCTTTACTAAGGGAATTTTTTTGTTTCTAAGGTCTTTTATTTCTTGATATTGAATACGGACAAGTTCCTCATCATACGTCGAGTCTCGATTAACCTGAATAGATTCAACTAGCAAGGCGTGAGAAGGGTCAGAATAATAACTTCTGAGCATTGACACGTGAAGACATTTTGGGTCTTGTCCAACTCGCATGGTAACGCTAATTTATAAGCAATTGATCCCACTCTTTCAAGTACCTCATAAGGTCCAATAAATTAGGGACTAAGTTCTCCTTTTTGGACAAATTTCATAATTCTCTTCTATGGAGATACTTTCATGAATACCTTATCACCAACTTGCTACTCAATATCACACCTTTTAAGATAATCATATGAGTTTTGCCTATCCTAAGTGATCTTCAGATGATCCCTGATCACCTTTACCTTTTCTTTTGTTTTCTGCACAATTTCAAGACTAGTAAGTTTTCTTTCAAAACTTCACTCCAACAAAGATGAGTCCAACATTTTTTTCCATATCAAGCTTCATAAGGAGGCATTCCAATACTGGATTGGTAGCTACTATTGTAAAAATTCTATTAAAGTCAAATGTTTGCCCCAACGATCCTCAAACTCCATGATGCATGCTCGAAGCATATCCTCCAAAATTTGTACCACTCTTTCTGACTGACCGTCTGTCTGAGGATGGAATGAGGTGCTGAAATTTAACTTTGTATCCAAGGCCTCTTGCATGTTAGACCAAAATCTTGATGTAAACCTTAGGTCTCTGTCAGATACAATAGAGATAGGAATTCTGTGCAGCTTTACAATCTCATTAATATATAGTTCTGCTAACTTCTCAAGTGAATAATCTATTTTGATTGCTATGAAGTGAGCACTTTTTGTTAATCTATCAACTATTATATAATATTTATAAAGCCAATCCATCCCAATAATAACATCAAAATCTTGGAAGGGCATTTTAATAAAATCTGCAGCGAAAACTAGGTCTTTGATCATGAAGGGACAAGCTTGGTAAATTCGATTACAAATAACTCAGTAGCCAAAGCGACTTTCAACAAGCACATAATAATCAAGCCTCACAGATTTCACTTTTTCAGGAAAAACAAGTAATGAACAAATATAAGAATATATAGAACTAGCATCAAACAGTGTAAACACATATAAGCCAAATAAGTGAAATTTACAAAAAATGACGTCTTGGCCATATTGATCATCCCTCTATTTCATAGCATAAGCTCTTGCCATAGTCCTTCGCCCACTAGGTTGATTTGCTTCTCTTGCTCCAGCCACTTGAATGTTTTTTGGTCTTGCACCCCTATTGGTTTAAGGAGTAGTAGTAGAAGGCTTCTGCACCGAGCATTCAGTGTGCAAGGAAGGAACCTATTTTGGATAGTTCTTGACTTTATGATCGAAGTTTCCGCACATAAAACATGCACTAGAAGCTCTCTTGGAAACACCATAATGACTCTTCCCACATTGTTCACACGTAGGAACACGAGTCTTGCCTTGACCATTACTTGGAGTTCTACCTGTGGAATAATCTGATCTACTTTGCCTGGGTTGAGGTGACCTTTTAATACCACTAGCCTTAGAACCATCAAACCTTCCCCTTTTGTATGGACTTCTGAAATCTGATCTAGGTTTTTAGAGTTTAGTTTCATGCCTATTAGCTTCTTTCTTATCAAGTCTTTCCCAAGTAAGAGTAGCGAAAACTAATTTATAGAATTTCTCATTGTCGTATTCTTTTTGATAGAATCATTCAAGTCATCTTCAAATCTCCTGCACTTATCTTTCTCATCTTTTGTAATATCTCTAGCATAACGATAAACACTTAAGAACTTTTGGTGATATTCAGCAATAGATACGCCCCGATGCTTCAAACTTAGAAACTCCTTTTTCTTATCATATAGTAGGCAGGTGGCACATACTGTATATGGAACTCCTTAAAGAAGTAATCCCAATTAAAAAGTAGAGATTTTACCTTGACATTTGGAACACTCACCCACCAATCATAAGCATCCTTTTCATAGTGAAACAACATACTTAAATTTTGCAACATCTGAACACTCCAATTGCTCAAACGCCCTTTGCATACATTCCAACCATTATTTAGCATCAGTGGGATTAACAAAACCTTCAAATTCTACCCCACCTGTTTTTCTCATTTTCTCGAAGTTTATCCTATTAGCATCACACATTGCTTCAACTATGTGGTGGAAGAATTCGGCCATTTGTTGGAAAGCAAGATTCACAACCTGGGTACTATGGCTCATCTGGGGATGTAGGATAGGTCTTATACCTTGATTTCCCACTTCAGGCCCACTAGTATGGGGGATATATTGATCTAAGAGATGTTTGCCAACCATTTCTAGATCACGAGATTGGGAATAAGAGTTATCTGATCCTTCCCTGCTGCTTCCATAAGTCTGTTAGAGGAAGAGGCCATAATGTAATTCTTTCAAAAGAGAAGATCACATTGCATTAGGGACATGTACATGACGCATATGCACTTTACAAGAACTAAAATAGTATTAATCATGTAAAAGAACAGGTAAAATAGCTTGGATATTTTACAAAATAGACAAGTATACAAGTAACTCATAACTAAAAAACTAGAATCACAAGCCTAGGCTCTGATACCAACATTTGTCACAACCATCGCTAGAGTATGCCACTTCTATACACTCTAGATTTACATCATACTCACTAACATATGAAGAAGTTAACATGTGACATATTAATCATAATTAAATAATGAATTCAAAAATAGTTAATGGTATAGGATTCTATTCTAAAGATGATTTCTGGCTTAAGTTTTTGCTGTAACTATCTTGCAAGTAGTTTAAACTACTATCTTGCGAGATATTTATATATTACCCCTACTATTATAATACACTATAAAGTATTGCCAATGTTAAAATGGAAGGAGATAAAATTTAGTAGTTTTCATTCCAAAATCATCTTAACACAACTGGTATTTTAATATAGCAACAAGCTCCCCGGTCCAATTTAACTAAATAAGCCAAAACTTAAATTTACAAACCAAGGTTCCATAATTTACACTAGCTTTTCAAATTTATACATACATATGCAACAAGATAATCATGTATATGTCCCAAAACCACTACTATATATGTCTAGATGTAAATGTGATCTTTTGTATAGCTATAAAAAATTATCTTTAATGTTCAATTGTCAAGCATCATCTCGCGTATTTCCTATTATAGAAATAACTATCACTAAGAATGAAGTTTAGTGGTGTAAAGGCTAAAAGCTGAGAACTTTACATCCCTTAATTTACCCTCCTTAAGTCAAAGGGCAACACAATTAGAATACAGTAAACAGACCAAGTGAACAAATATATCAATAGTATCAAGTAGGATATTTAATGATCCAAGTATCAAGAGTTCTTGGAACAATTTTTATGAAAGATTCAAATGACAAGTTTCATCCAGTATGCAAGTCATTCCATCATACAAAACATAATCATGTATCAAAATGGACTGAAGCCCTGTGTCATGAAGGGTGAAAACCCAATTATCAAGAGAAGAACCATATTAAGAGTGACTTTCTAGTTCGTGCAGAAAATGGACCGTTTCCATACTTAGGACAAACCAAAACTCCACAATTAAGATGGAAATTAATTCAAACAAGAGGCATTCCAATAGTGACAAAGTAACAACCACAAGAAGGAGAAAGTCCACAAGGGTATCAAGTGATCAGGCAATTCGTACAAATGGGTGAATTAAATGAGTATATATCACCACAACCAGATAAAATGATAAGAACATAGCTGAGATACCAAGATAAAATTCAAATATACTAGTAGGTAACAAAGGTACAAAATAAGTTTTTACACTAACCTGAACCTTTTAGTACCCAACTGACCCTACCGAGTTCAAGTTGTGGATTAATAGGACATCTGTTTCATCAATCATTTTACTTAAGATTGTACAAGAGTGTGATCACCTCAATACTTATATACATTCACATTTAATATTCAGTAATTTCAACTAGTAGAAACTAACAAGGTAAATAGCAAAACTGAATCCTATTTCTGTAAATCACTCTCTTTCTCGGTAGCTTTACTGCCTTGCAATGCAACTAAATTTTTAATTGACAAAATGGACAAACTAGGCTTTCCAGTATATATAACACTATAGGTATATGAATATAGGTTGCAAACAATAAAGAGTCATTTCAAAATACTCTTCGTACAACCATTTATAATCAAAACACTAACAGCACACCTGTAGGGATTTCTATGTCAAAACTCTAGATAGAACTTGTCCTAACTTGTGTCCGCTGTTTAAATCCATAACTTACAAACTAGGTCGTAACATAAGCATAAGAGTTGTAGATAGATGTATTGGGGCTGCAAAGAATGAATACGCATCACAAATTATAGCTCACACATCAAGATATGATTAAAATACTAACAATAGTACATAGGAGGCTTCTTAGATAGAATACTTGCTAAAACTTTCACTATGTTTCAGGCCTACTTAAGATACTATGTAGGTAGATTCATATTTCACATAAACATAAAAGTTGCAAATATGTGGAGTAGCTTTACAAAATATATTTACACACTAAAACACAGCTATGTACAATGACATGCTCCATAATTACTACACACTACGCAATTTAAAGACAAAATTCAACCACAAACCAAAGGATAGGGGATTTCTCGACTATGCTGCAAGGAACTGATTTTTTTCATGTATGTTCATCAAATATAAGGTTATGAGAGAGTTTATAAGTCTTTATAAGGTCATTAAACTGACTTACTTTGGGGAAAGTATATTTTATGCCAAAAGCATCTTGAAAGAAAAATGGTCCAATAAGGTGGTTACCCTAATTTTCTCTTTTTGATTGCTTATTTATTTTGGTCACACATAATAATTATTATTAAGGCTTGTTTAACTTGTATAATTACATAAAAGTAAACAAATTACACTCAAACGAACCACTCCCTCATTCATTTCTATGATTCAAGAAAACCGATTTCTCTAACGGCACAAACTCAAGTCAAAGAGTTGTGAAGTAGGGTTTGGTTTTATTTTGAGGGAATATCTTTTTAAAAATGAATACATTATTTAATAATAAGGGCATTAAAAGGGCATACTTCCTAACACTCATGGAATCTTGCTTAAGGATCACAAATTCCATCATTTTACCTCTCTCAACTCTATAGGGAAGAACTGATTTAGGAAGGCTGCTTTGAACACCTCCCAAGGAATAACATCATGATTTCCCCTCTCCATCTGCCATTGCACAAGCCGAATTTGAGCCACACCTTTTAGTTGATAAATTGCCAGATCTATCTTTTTCTCCAGACTTACACCATGATGGATAGCACTTTATACACCTCATCTATGAACTCTTGGGTGTCTTCCTCTGACTTGGACCCATGGAGCTCCAGAGGGTTCATACTAGTGAAGTCCCTCACTCTTGTGGCTGGAGTATGAGCATGAGGAGTTTGGGGCCCTTAGTTAAATTGGTTGGTCACTGTATGGGCCAACATAGTAATGGCATTCTGAAACTCAACTTCAGTAGCCCATCCATTTGAGGAGCTTGAGGATCGGGTTGAGCCTGTTCCACCCCGGGTGCATGGGCCCTCCTTGGTCTTCGTCTTTACAACAGCATCATCTAGAAAAACAAAGAGAATTTGTTAGGTGAAAGATTTATAGTTATACCTAAAGCACGATATAGACCATGAAGAAATGAAACATATACTAAGCCGACTCATATCCTTCCATTCATAGTTGTAGCATGCTTCACAATATGAATAAGACTCTAATCGACATAGATTGTGGGATTCCGAGGACCATTAATAACCTAGTGCTCTGATAACATGTTTGCCACAACCTAAGCCTAGGGTCTAGACGTGACATGATGAATGGAAAGCCAAAAGACAACCCAAACATGCCTCTTAGCATATTGTGTACACATCCTAAGTTGCAGAAGCAAATTAAACAAACATAAGTGTTAAGTAAATGAAAAGGGAAAAAGAATAAGGGAAACCATTCATAATAATATTAGTGTAAGAAGACTCAAGATTCAATAACATAATCAAACGATGACATTATATTTAACGACACCTCTAACATAGAATGAAGCAGGTGCCAAAACACTTTCCGAGCTCACCTTCATCTAATAAGTATTCAACATAAGAACAAGAATCTATAAAACATGAATGTGAATAGTTATTACCCTCGAAATTGAGGACTCACCAACTAGCATCTTAACAAGAACAACCTAGCCACATGGAGGAGAAGGATGATCAAATGGGGTTCCAGTCCCTACATGATAATATCATGTAGGCATAGAGTATGCATTAGTATGTTTGAATATACTAAGTATATGTGATACAATGCAACAAGAATATTAAGTCATAATAATAAGACGCTAAATCATATTGAATGAACATAAGCTCATTTTCCATGTGTAATCAATGTGTAGGATAAAACATGCTTAAGAATAATCATACTTGCATATCTTGTTGAACACCATAATATCAGATCATCCAACTATCTTGTACTAGAGGGTGAGGGATATAGAATAGGTCATAACCCTTTCTAGTAGGTAATGGTTAGTACATGAGAGTAGAGGTATAGCATGGTCATAACCCCTACATTTAAGCATGAGATAATGGATAGTACATGAGGGTAGAAAAATAGCATAGGTCATAACCCCTTTATGTAAGCATAAGATAACACATAACATTTAATCATATAGGCGGGTGAAGCATACCATATAGTTCACAACCCCTTCACATGAGTATATGATATTGCATAACATTGAATCATACATGAAGGTAAGGGATACAACATAGTTCATAACTCCTTCATATAGCAATTGGCCTTGTACTAGAGGGAAAGACATATAACATAGTTCATAGCCCCTCTTGGTAGGCTTCACAATTCATAAGAGCGTAAACCTTATAATAATAATTCAATAATTCATCAATAATCGAGACTTGTAAAAATCATGCAATAGATCATACTAAAACTTGTAAATTGTTGTTAAGACATTTTATAGAACACTTGGTGTGTATGTAATGCTAGTTCAAAATCATTCAATTCAAGAGAGAAATAATATGAGAAAACTCAATGTAAATCAACCCAACAACACATAGTAAAACCCTCATGTAAGATACATTGAAATCTGTCATCAAATCTTATAATAGATTGTAGTTTCATAGCTCAAACCATACTTAGCCTTAATTGGCAAAACCCACTCATAGTGTAAGAATGGGATGGATAGACATGCATGTTTAATGAACATTTCATAAAACTCCAACGTATTTCATGCTTACAATCAATAATAAAAGATACTCATAGATAATGCAACTTGAAATTATATAATTTTCATAAAATAGAAAGATAGGACTCCATGGGTGAAAGGACCCAATGGATTAGACCCACACACCTTAAACTTAGGTTATCTTGATGTAGACTTGAACGAGACTTGAAGCTTGAATGGAGTTCTTGAGATTTGGTATTAAGCTTGGGACGCTTGAATTTGGATGAAATATTTAGTTAATTCTTAGAGATGGTTTTGAGAGAGTCTTGAGTGATATAGGGTTGAAAAATATCTAAGTATATAGTTTTTCACGCATAAGTTGGCACAAAGCTATGATGCCAAGGCCTTTGGGCCAAAACAAAATTCTCAGGAAAAATTAACACTGATCTGCGCTTCTGGCACGTCGTGGCCAGTGCGCGGATCACCACTAGAATTCGTAAGTTGGAAAAAATTATTTTTTTGCTTCAGGTCCTCTAAAATCAATCTTATACCCATTTCCACTCAATTTTGCTCCCTGATAAAAAATAAAAACTCATATTTTTGATATTACGCGTGGATCTTAAGATATATAAAAATTATGATTATGAGCATTCTTGAAGCATATTTTTGGGGCATTTTTGGGGCATTTCAATGTTTCTACCTTGGGAAAATTCATCCCAAAATATCAAAGAAATGTACATAAGAGAAGTAATCAAGAAGATTTCAGCCCAATATTAATGCAACAAATGCACAAACATCATTTTTTAAAAATCTCAATAGAATGTTAAAAATCACTATAAACTTGTCAACACAAACATGAATGCATGAAAAATGACATAAGCGCTGAAACATAAGACATAAAATCATATTAGGGACATAGTTTTCTATCTTAGGAATGAATAGAATGAAAGAGGTACAGATTTCGCTTCTTCATGCCCACGTCGGCTTCCCAACTAATGTTTTTGACTTGTTAGTTCCTCCAAAGAACCTTGACAAATGTTACATATTTGTCAACACTGCTTTTCCACTTGTCTATATAAAATATCCACCGGGACCTCCTCATAGGCCTAGTCGTCCTCCACAACACCCACAACCTCTAAGGGTACTAGAGGTTTAGGATCACACCCTTCATGGGTAGGACTTTCATGTGAACCCAATCCTCAACACAAGCACACATAGCCTACCCTAGTACCTAAGGACGCCATCTCCCCCTTGGGAGGAAACCTCAACGTCACTTTATTCCACCAAAGTGTTCAACTGTAGCAAAGCAAGGTCAAGTTCTTTCTTTAACTTGAGCCCATCAACCGAAGAATATTTGAAACCATCAAAACCACTACACTAACATTCTCAACTTCATCCAACCTTATTCCATCCCTAGCCAACTAATGTACTTCTTTGACTACCCTTTTTGTTACCGAAGATTCACACTTATCATATTTAACAAACAACCTCTCATCCCTCAAGATTTGCAACATTACCATCAAATGACTCACAAGCTCTTCTTCATTCCATAAATAAATCAATATACCATTCACAACTATCACACATATATCAAGGTAGGATTTAAAGACCCTATTCACGAGATCTATAAACATAGCTGGGGCATTGGTCATGTAACAGACATTACAACAAATTCAAAATCTTGGGAAGGACATGAAAAAAATCATTGACTACCAGAACTGACTTCATAGGAAGGATTTTAGACACAACATCCCCAAACCCTTACGAGATCAATTTGGGCCTTAAGACAAAAAGTGAATCTACCCTTACCTACCACTTTACAACTTTCCTACTCAAGTATGGATTAATTAAGGAATTGAAATCTAACTCTATGGGTTCGATAATCAATGAAAGCATGATATGCATGTAACCAAACCACCTAAAGACCTCCAAAACCACCATGTTAAGCTCACAAAATCACAAGACAAGACTTTATGCAATAAGGAGATAGGACTATCCCTATAGACTTTCTAGCAACAATAAAGTCACCAATAGGGGTAGACACCTAATAGCTTCACATAGAAATTTGGGACACACATAAACTTACTAGCAAAAAATGGAACAAAGAAAGAAATAGTGGCTCCTGGACCTATCAAAGCATGCACATGAAAATCCAAAACCTTTAATATATGGGTAGCGACATCAGGCAGCTCATCCCTTCCTTCCCTCCCTTAAAGTGCATAGAACTGATTATGTCATGGAGTGCCCCTTGTTAGACTCCTTGAGCCCCTTGATCAAGATGACCACCTTGACCATGAGGACGACCATCCTTGCCCTTGTTTCGAATATAAGGGTAATTAAAAAGTTTATGGCCTACTCTCCCACACCCATAACACACATTTGAGACCTTTAAGAATTTACCATGATAATGCTTTTCACACTTTGGGAATTTTGAAAAACCTTTCCCCACCAATGCCACTTTGGAACCTTGAGTTAACCATCGCATCATTAGCAAATCTCTTGTTCTGAGCACTAGAGGACCCTTGTCCTTGAATTTCATGATTTTGTTGGAAATAGGAACCTTTAGGACTTTGAAAACCACCCTCATATGGAGTCCTCTTGGACTCCCCGCTTCTCCTCTTCCTAAGCTTCTCCCCCTCAAGTTGTTTGGCATATGTCATGAGCCTGGACAAGTCCATATCACCCTGAAAAATGTCGTTACAATACTCCTCATTCACTAAGTCAAACATTCCTGACACAAACTTGTTCATTCTTGATCTAAGGTTGGCCGCCAAATATAGATCATATTTAGAGAGTTTGTTGAATTTGAGGGCATCCTCCCTCACACTCATGGAACCTTTCCTAAGGTTCATAAATTCCATCATTTTACCCTCTTTCAACTCTATAGGGAAGAACTGGTTGAGGAAGGCAACTTTGAACTCCTCCCAAGGAATAGCATCATGGTCCTCCCTCTCAATCTTCTATTGTACAAACAAAATTTGAGCCACACCTTTTAGTTGATAAGACATTAGATCTACCTTTTCCTCTGAACTTACACCCATTTTAGATAGCACCTTATACACCTTATCAATGAATTCTTAGGGGTCTTTCTCCGCGTTGGACCCATGGGACTCTAGAGGGTTCATCCTAGTAAAGTCCTTTATTCTTGAGGCCCGAATATGAGCATGAGGAGTTTTGGCCCCTTATTCAAATTTGTTTGTCATTGCATGGGACAACATACTAATGGAATTCTAGAACTCAGCTTTAGTATCCCCTCTATTTTGAGGAGCTTGAGGAGCGGGGTTAGCCAGTTGCCCCCTGGTGCATGGGTCCTCCTTGGTCTTCCTCTTTGTAGCAGTATGATCTAGAAGAGCAAAGAGCACTTGCTAGGGGAAAAGCCTTATAGCTACACCTAAAGCATGACATAGACCTTGAAGAAGTGAAATATTTCCCAAAATGCCTCATAGCCTCCCTCCATAGTTGTGGCGCACTTAACAACTACGAATAAGACTCTAATTGACATAGTGTGTTGGAATTCGAGGACCATTAACAACCAATTGGTCTAATACAAAGTTTGTCACGATCCAACCCTATGTCTTGGATGTTACACGACAAATGGGAAGACTGAAGACAACCCAAACAAGCCTCTTAGCATATTGTGTATACATCCTTGGTTACGGAAGAAATCAAATAAACATAAGAGTTAAATAAATGAAACTTGAAAGGGTTTAAGTGAAACCATACATAATAATAACAATAGAGTAAGAGGACTCAAGCTTTAATAACATAATCAAACCATGACATAATAATCAACGACATCTCTAGCATAGAATGCGGCGGGGGCCAAGACCCTTTTCCGGCTCACCCTCATTTCATAAGTATTCAACATAAGAACAAGAATCTATAAAACATGAATGGTTCTTCACAAGAACAACCTATGCATATTCACAACAATTTATAATGATGCAAAGTCACATGGTCATAGCATATGCCTCATTTAAGGACTCATCAACTAACTTCTTCACAAGAACAACCTATCCACGTGGAGGAGGAGGATGATCAACTAGGGATCCAGTCCCTATATAGTAATAACATATAGGCATAGAGTATGCATTAGTACTTTTGAATGTACTAAGTATGCAGAATAGAATGCAACAAGAATAATAAGCCATAATAACAAGATGCTTAATCATATTGAATGAACGTCCGCTCAATTTGCCAAGTGTAATAAATGCATAGGATGAAACATGCTTAAGAATAATTATAATTCCACATCTTGTTTAACACCATAAAGTAACATGAATATATCATTCAACTACCTTGTACTAGAGGATGAGGGATATAGAATAGGTCATAACCCCTTCTAGTATGTAAAGGGTAGTATATGATGGTAGAGGAGTAGCATTGTCATAACCCCAACATTTAAGCACGAGGTAATGGATTGTGTGTGAGGGTATAAAGATAGCATAGGTCATAACCCCTACATGTATGTGTAAGATAACACATAACATTGAATCGCATATGTGGGTGAGGCGTACCATATAGTTCACAACCCCTTCATATGAGTATAAGATATTGCATATCATGGAATCGTGCATGAGGGTAAGGGATACAACATGGTTTATAGCCCTTTCACGTAGAAATTGGCCTTGTAATAGAGGGTAAGGCATATAACATAGTTCATAACCCCTCCTAGTAGGCTTCACAATTCACAAGAGATTAAACCTTAGCATAACATCTCAATAACTCATCAATAATTAAGACTTGTAAAGATCATGCAATAGGTTATAGGAAAAGTTTAGAATTCTTGTCAACACATTTTATCAAATAGTTGGTGAGTGTGTTATGCTAGTTCAAAATCATGCAATTCAAGAGTGAAATAATATGAGAAAACTCAATGTAAATCACCGCACCAACACATAGTAAAACCCTCATGTAAGATACCTTGAAATCCATCATGAAATCTCATAATACATCATAGTTTTATAGATAAATACCTACATAGTCTCAATAGACAAAACCCATTGATAGTATAAGCTTGAGATAGATAGACTTGCATGTTTAATCAACATTTCATAAAACCACAACATATTTCATGCTTATGATCCATAATAAAAGATATGCATAGATAATAAAACTTGAAATCATGCAATTTTCATAAAATAGGAAGATTGCACTCGATGGTTCAAAGGACCCAATGGATTAAACCCACATACCTTAAACATAGATTTTATTCATGTAGCCTTGAAGGGGACTTGAAGCTTGAATGGAGTTCTTGAGATCCACAATTAAGCTTGGGACACTTGAATTTTAATGAAATATTTCGTTAAGTCTTGTAGAGAGGTTTGAGAGGATCTTGAGTGATATAGAGTAGAAAATTGTCTAAGTATAGGTGTTTTGATACATCAGCGAGCATGGGGCTATGACCTTAAGGCCTTTGGGCTGAAACAGATTTTTCAAGAAAAAATTAACACTAATTCGCGCCCCTGGTGCATCATGGCCAGCGCTCATATAGCTATTAGAATTCGTGATTTTGTGAAAATTATTTTTTAGTTTGGGTCCTCGAAAATTAGGGTTATACCCATCTTGCACTCAATTTCCCCCTAATAAAGAATATGACGTCGAATTTTTGATATTACAAATGGATTTTGAGATATATTAAAATTACGATTATGGGCATTTTTAAAGCACATTGTTTGGGCGTTTTTAGGACATTTCAAACTCTAACTCATAGGCAACCTTACAATTTTCTTCACAATTCTAGAAGGCCCTACAAATCTTGAGATCAACTTTCTCTTCTTGCTAAATTGGACCACACCCTACTTGTGTGAGACCTTCAAATACACCCAATCACCAACACCAAACTTAAGGTCTCTCCTTGTGTCGGACCAGGACTTTTTCCTACTTTGAGCCATCTTTAATCATTCAGTTATTTACCTCACTTTTCCCAAAGCCATCATAACCGAATTTATTCCCAATAAATCATGTTTCTAAACATCAAACCACCAAATTAGGGATCTATACCACCTACTATATAGGGCTTCAAAGGGAGCCATTCCAATGCTAGAGTGATACCTATTGTTGTAAGCAAACTCAATGAGTGGAAGATATTTCTCCCAACTACCTTTTAACTCCAAAATACAAGCCCTAAGCATATCCTTAAGAGTTTGAATTATCCTTTTAGATTGGCCATCTATTTGATGATGAAACGCCATGCTCAGCTTAACTTATGTACAAAGACCCTTTTGAAAGGACCTGAAAAAGTGAGAAGTGAATTGAGCACCACGATCCAAAATGCCAGACAATGGTGCCGCACGGATCTTAACCAACTCAAGAATATATATCTTGGCATAATATTCAGCATGCTAAGTTGTTTTAACAGGTAGAAAGTGAGCGAATTTTGTCATTCTACCAACACCCAAATAAAATGAAAGTGCTTCCTAGTCTTTGGTAGACCAATCATAAAATCCGTGGTAATCTCTTCCCACTTCCAAGTAGGAATTTTTGTGTCTTGGGCTAGGCCACTCAACCTTTGATTTTCAGCTTTGACTTATGGGCAGTTGTGACAACCGGCTACAAATTAGCAATATATCTTGTCATATCACCCCAACAATAAACCTCCCTCAAATCTCTATACATCTTTGTAGAACCAGAATGGATAGAGTAGGACGAATTATATGCCTCTTGCAAGATCAAAACCATTATCCCATCAACATTAGGCACACACCACCAACCTTGGTATCTAAGTATGTCATATCCCCCTTGGGAGAAAACCTCCACTTTACCATCTTCACCAAAGCTTTCAGTTCTAGTAAGGAGGGGCCAAGGTCTTGCCTGGACTTGACCTTTTCAACCAAAGAAGAATTAGAACCATCAATTACAGCTACACCTCTATTTTAACTTTCATTCAACCTAACTCCTAACCTAGCTAACCAGTGAACTTCTCTACCCACTCCCTTATTTTCATCATACATATGTGTTACACTTTCCATGGACAAGCTACTTAGAACATCGGCCACATCATTAGCTTTGTTAGGATGATAGTGCATACTCATGTCATAATGTTTGAGGAGTTCTAACAATATTACCTCAAATTGAGATCCTTTTGTGTGAACACATATTGGAGACTTTTGTGGTCTATAAATCCATCTACATGAACTCCATACAAATATTGATGCCATATCTTCAAAGCAAGTACCACGGCTGCCAATTCAAGATCATGGGTGGGATAGTTACACTCATGCACCTTTAATTATCGAGAAGCATCTGCTATGACCATGTGACTTTGCATCATTATATACCCCAAACCAACAATTGAAGTGTCATAATAACCCACAAAACTTTCTCACCCTTTAGGTAGAGGCAAAATAGGAGCGTATGTAAGCTTCTCTTTTAAAGTTTCAAAACTCCTTTCACATTCGTTGCTCCAAACAAACTTTGCTTTCTTTTGCGCGAATTTTGTCAAAGGGGAAGCAATTAAGGAGAAACTCTTCATAAATCTCCGATAATATCCCCGATAATCCCCAAAAACTCCTAATATCAGTTGGAGGCAAGGGACTAGGCCAATTTCTTATCACTTACATTTTCTTAAGGTCCACTTTATTCCATCACTCGACACCACATGCCCTAGGTATGCAACTTCCTTCAACAAAAATTCATATTTATCAAAATTAGCAACAACTTCACAACCTTCAACATTAGCAACACTACCCTCAAATGCTTTACATGCTCTTGTTCACTCCAGGAGTAAATTAATATGACATTGATGAAGACCACCACGAGCATATCAAGGTTGGGCTTAAAGACCCTATTCATGATATCCAAAAATATAGTTCGTGTATTAGTTAAAATGAACGACATCACTATAAACTAAAAATGCCCATATCTAGTATAAAATGCCGTATTGGGAATATCACACTCCCTTACCTCACCTAGTGGTATCCAAACCGATAATCAATCTTAGAAAAAATACTAGACCCTTGTAGTTGATAAAATAGGTCATCTATCCTTGGTAAGGGTTACTTGTTCTTTATTATGACCTTATTAAGTTGCTTGTAGTCTATGGAAATTCCAATTGAGCCATCTTACTTTATTAGAAACAACATTGGTCCACCCCAAGGTGACATTGTAGGCCTTATAAAACCCATCTCCAACAAATCCTTCAGTTGGTCTTTTAACTCTATCTGGGCCATACGGTAAGGAGGAATCGAAATGGGTTAAGTATCAGGGAGAAGATCTATACAAAAATCTATCTCCCTTTAGTGAGGGACACCGTGAAGTTCATTGGGAAAGACATCAATAAACGCATTGATAATAAAAACTAACTCTATAATAGGGAGTTTAGACTCAATATCCAAAACCCATATCAGGTTGTAAATGCAACCCTTAGAAATTAATTCTTAAGACTTTAGACAAGAAATAAACCTACCCTTGACTACCAAATTATGACCTTCCGACATAAAGATGGGCACATTAGAAATTGGAACTTAACTCTACGAGCACTGTTATCAATGGAAGCATGTAACCTATCCATTCTAAGAATGATATTAAAATCCACGATCAAGTTCAACAAAATCACAAGGCAATACTTTATGCAATATAGCAACGGGAAAACCCCTAGAGATCCTTGTACAATTAATGGACTCGGGGGTAGACATCTCAAAGGGTTCAAACATGAAATTACCCAAAAGTGCCTCAAAAATGTGTTTCATAAATGGTGATAATCGTAATTTCCATATAATTAAAAATTCAAGCATGATATCGAAAATTCAACTTCAGAATCTCGATCAAGGATAAAATTGAGTGAAAAATATGTAGAACACCAATTTTAGAGGATCCATAGAAAAAAATAATTTTAATAAAATTTCCTTATCTAGTGTCTATCCGGACCCTACACGCGACATGACAGGGGCATGGTGCAGTACAAACTTGGCCTGCGCGATGGGTATGCATCTAAAACCTAACGCAGGCTAGTGTTAGATTTTCCTTAGTTTTTCATTTTGGCCCAAGGGCCTTGCAGTCATACCCCCATGCCCACTTATGTTTGCAAATAGCTATACTTAGCCATTTTTCAACTATATATCACTCAAGACAATCTCCAAACCCTGTCCAAGAATTAACTAAATATCTCATTCAAATTCTAAGGATTTCAAGCCTAACTTTGGAACTCAAGGATTCTCTTCAATCTCCATGTTCTCTTCAAGCACAACATAAGAAAACCCATGTTTTAGGTATGTTAGTTTCAGCCATTGGGTCCTTTCACCCATGGAGCCCAATCTTCCTTTTTATGAAAATTGCATGTTTTCAAGATGTATTTTTTATGGGTATCTCTTATTATAGATTTTAAGTATAAATTATGTTGGGATTGTATGAAATGTTGAATTACTGTTCCTTTATATCTATTTCAAACTTATCTTATGAATTCGTTTTGTCTATTGAGACTATGCATGTTTTGAGCTATGAAACTATGATTTATTATGGGATTTGATGATGGATTTCAAGGTATCTCACATGAGGATATTACTATGTGTTGGTGGATTGATTTACATTAAGTTTTCTCGTATTGTTTTACTTTTGAATTGCATGATTTTGAATTTGCATTACACACCCACCAAGTGTTTGACAAAATGTCTTGACAAGGATTCTCAGGTTATTGATGGATTACTGCATGGTTTATAAGTAATGTGACATTATGATGACTAATTTATTGTATGTATGCATTGAATTCATGAAAAGTATCTATAGTATTGCAAGTTGATCACACCTTTTGGGGGGGTGACATGCCTCAACTACCTTGTTGGGGGATAACATGCCCATACTACCATGTTGAGGGGTAGATACCTCAACCACCTTGTTGAGGGGTGACATGCCTATACTACCTTGTTGAGGGGTAGATAGCTCGACCACCTTGTTGGGGGATGACATGCCCATACCACCATGTTGAGGGATAGATACCTCAATCACCTTCCAAAGGGCTGATTATGGTCTCTTCCTATATATGTATTATGTTTCTATACAACTTATATGATTTACTATCATGTCTTACTTCAAGCATTGATCATGCATGCCATATTAGTATTATACTTTTCCATTGATCATAATTATACAATTTGACTATGTTGGCTTATGTCTTGCTGCATTGCATCCTACATACCAGTACATTCAAACATACTAATGCATTCTCTATGCATACATGATGTTACCATATAAGAACCAGAGCACCTCTCGATCATCTTCCACGTGGCTAGTTTTTTGTATTTTGAAAGATAAGCTTTGGTGAGTACTCAAGTACGAGGATACTAGCTATGCTACTCTTACTACTTGTTGTCACTTTATGTTGAATAGTAGATACTATGAGAGTGAGCCTGGAAAGTGTCTAGGCCCCTACTCTGATCTATGTTATATGTGTTGTTAGAACAATTGATGTACTTATGCTATGAGCTTTACTCTTTAGTATTTTATGATTATCAAAGAAATCCCTTAGTCTTATTTCCCTATTTATGTCTCTCATTGTCGTTATTTGTTTTCCGCGACAAAGGATGTATGATTGATACTCTTAGAGGCTTGTTTGGAGGTTCCTTCGTGCTCCTCATTCGCTGTGTCATGTTTAATACCTATTTTGGGGTTGTGACAAACTTCGTATTAAAGCACTAGGTTGCTAAAGGTCCTTGGAATCCAACACACCATCGATTAGAATATTATTAATGGTTGTGAAGTATGCCACAACTATGAATGGGAGGATATGAGGTATTTTAGGAAATGTTTCACTTCATGGTCTATATGGTGCTTTAGATGTAAGTGTAAGGCTTTCTCCCCTAATGAATGCTCTTTGGAATTTTATATCATGCCAATTCTAAGAGGGAGATTAAGGAGAGCCCGTACACCCGAGGAGTAACTGGCTCCTCCCGCTCCTCAAGGTGGAGGGGCGGCCCAAGATGAGTTCATAGATGTTATTACAATGTTGGCTAGTTCTATGACAAAACAAATTCACCAAGGGTTCCAATCCCTTCATGCTCCCACTCTAGCTTCTAGGGTGAGGGATTTCACTATAATGAGCCCACCAGAGTTCTATGGATCAAACATAGATGACGACCGCCAGTTCATCTATGAGGCGTACAAAGTGCTATCTATTATGGGAGTTAATTCAAAGGAAAAGGTAGAGTTGGCGGCCTACCTACTCAAAGTGGTGGCTCAAATTTATTTTACACAATGGAGGTCAAAGAGGACATATAATGATGTTATCCCTTGGGAGGAGTTCAAAGCCGTATTCCTTAACAGATTCTTTCCTATTGAGCTAAGGGTAGATAAAATGATGGAGTTTATGAACCTTATGCAAGGTTCCATGATTGTAAGGGACTATGCCCTTAAGTTCAACAAACTCTCCAAGTTTGCACCACATTTGGTTGCCAAGCCGAGATCAAGGATGAACAAATTTGTGTTGAGTGTGTCTAACATGGTTAATGAGAAGTGATATACGACCATACTAATAGGTGATATGGATTTGTCCCGCCTCATGACATATATCAAATAACTAGAGGGGGAAATCTTAGAAAGTGAAGAAGTGGTGAGTCCAAAGGTGGCTGGTTTCCACAAGGCCACAAGTTCCAAGGATAATGATCTTTCAACACGTCTAATAGAAGGTTTCCTAACGAAACCCAAGGTTCCAAGGTAGTGGTGGTAGGGTGCCTAACCCTATGTGGCAAAGATATGGTAGGAGCCAGAATGGCCCATGTTTGAAGAACTCTTATGCTTGCTATGGTTATGGATAAGTGGGTCACAAGGTGATTGATTGTTCTCATGCTCACAACAAAGGTAGAGATGGTCTTCCATAAGGCCAATGTGTAAATGCGTGTCCAAAGGGAAAAGCAGGCCAACAATAAGGTGCTCTAAGGAAAAATAGATTCTATGCTCATCAAGATAGACAATGGGTAGATGAGGTGGCCGATGTCATCACTAGTATGTTAAAGGTTTTTGATTTTGATGTGTATGCTTTGATAGACCCGGGTGCCACTTTTTCTATTATTACTCCTTTTATTCCTAAAAAGCTTTATGTTAGTCCCGAATTGTTGTTTAAATATTAGAGGTGTCTACCCCTGTTGGTCAGTCCATTGTTGCTAAAAGTGTCTATAGAAATCATCTTGCATAAAATCATAGCTTCTAATTTTGTTGAATTAGATATGGTGGATTTTGATATCATTCATGGGAAGGATTGGTTGCGTGCATATTATCTTCTATTAATTGTAGAACCCATAGGGTGAAATTCCAATTCCCTAATGAGGTTGTCCTTAAGTGCAACAATTGTGATATAGTGGTTAAAGGTAGATTCATTTCTTGCCTTAAATCCAAAAAGCTGATTTCTAAGGTTTTATCTATCATCTTGTGAGGGTTAGGGATGTTGAGTCCAAAGTCCTCCCTATTGAGTCAGTTTTTGTAGTTTATGAGTTTCTCGATATCTTTCCCGATGAGCTTCCTAGTGTTTCTCTCAAAAGGGAAATATATTTTGATATAGACCTCCTTCGCAATACTCAATTTATTTCTATTCTCCCTTATCATATGCCCCCGATAGAGTTGAAGGAGTTGAAGGAGCAATTGAGGAATTTGTTGGAGAATGATTTTATAACACCTAGTAAGTCACCTTATGGTGCACCTTTGAATGTACATTGATTACCAGCAACTTAATAGAGTCACCACAAAGAACAAGTACCTTCTACCAAGGATTGATGACCTTTTTCACCAATTTCAAGGGGCTAGTCACTTCTCTAAGATTGATGTTTGGTTTGGGTATATCCAAGTTAAGGTGAGGGAGTGTGACATTCCCAAGAAGGCTTTCGGACTAGGTATGGGAACTTTGAGTTTATGGTTGTCATGACCCAAGCCTATGGCCTAGACGTGACACAATATTTAGGGAACCTGAAGGGACCCCAAACAAGCCTCTTAACATTTCATTACACATCATTGGTCACGAAAGCAAGTAAACAAAATAATAAGAGTAGAAATAATGGAAAAAGAACTAAAGAGATACTTTCATAACATAAGCATCAAAACAAGAGAGTCAAGACTCAATACATAACATGTCTAACAACACCTCTACTATATAGATAAGAGCGGGGTCCAAGACAAGCAACTGGGCTCACCATCACAATCAATATATACATAAAAGCAAGATAGTATTAGTATATGCATGAGGTCATAGATAGAGCCCCAGGAATGGAGGACTCACCAACTAGCTTGAGAGAAATTGTACTAACCACGTGGAGAAAAATGTTCAACCGGGATCCAGTTCCTACATGGTGACATCATGTAGGCATAGAGTAAGCGTTAGTAACATGTAGGATGCAATGTAACGAGTGATAAGCACCATAAACAAAATACATAACTTTGGCAATGAATAAGCATATAGAAATATGTCATGTATAAATGATGCTTGAAGTAAAATCATGGTTATATAGAACATAATACATCTGTAAGGAGAGAATATCATTATAGAACCCATAGTTTATGAAAGCACAAACCCCTTTGGTTTGTTGATAGATTGTCGCACCCTACCACCTATTGTGATTGAGGTACTAACCCCTCAACCTAGTTACCAAAGTACAAATCCCTTGATTGGTTGATGGATGCTCTCACTCTACCACCCCTAGTTTTGACATACTAACCCCTCAACGTAGCTATCAAGGCATAAAACCTTTGATTAGTTATCAACGTGCCAGCCCCTCAACATGGTTACCTGAGCTCTTAACCCCTCGAGCAAGACATGGTCACATTCCAAAATGATATAAGAGAATATCATGTAAATATGTTCCTTTCATCATTCTAAAGTGATACAACTCATAAGACATGCATTAGACCTTCAATTCCTCAATAAACTATAACTGAAAATTTTATCAAACACTTAGCGAGTGTGTACAGCTACTGTAAAATAATGACATTTAGGGATGATATCATGCAAGAAAATCCATTGTGAAACAATTCATCAATACTTTGCAATACACTCAAGCAATATAGCTCAAAACCCTGTATTAAATCCCATAATGGGTCATAGATTTATAGCTCAAAACATGGTAAAACAGTCACAATTTCATAAAACTCCAACATAGTTCATAGTCTAATTCATAATAAGTAATACCTATAAGTAAATCATCTTGAAATCATGTGATTTATGTAAAAAGAAAGCTTGGGAACCATGGAAGAAAGGACCCAATGGTTGAAACCCACATATCATGATTTTGAAGAATTCTTGAACAAGATCAAAAATGGAGACTTGAAGCTTGAATGAGAACTTTAAGATCCAGATGCATTTTGGGACTTGAAATTTTGAGTGAAATATGAGTCTAAGTGTTTTCGTAAGAACTGATGAATGTTCTGGATGATAGGAAGGTAAAATATGACTATGCATAGTTATTTTCACATATGGAAGGGCTTGGGACCAAGACCTAAAAGCCTTGAATCGAGTGAAAACTTGCAATATTTTGACACTACGGCATGCCCTTGGTGCATTGCGCCAAGGGAACGAAAAGCTCACAAGAAATCAATTTTTGGTAAAATGAAATTGTGATTAGTTTTCTCTAAATATGGATTAGATTCGCCTCCCACTAAATTTGACACCCTGAACAAGAATATGAAGTCAGATTTTTGATAACACGCATGGATTTTTGGATATATAGAAATTATGATTTCAGGCACTTTCGAGGCAAATTTTGGGACCTTTTTCGGGTCGTTTCAGTGGTTATGTCATTTGGTTGACTAATGAACTGAATATATTTATGGATCTTATGTATATGGTCTTCACACCCTACCTTGACTTGTTTTCGATGGTTTTTATTGATGATATCTTGATATATTCCCATAGTGAGGAGGAGCATGTGGATCACTTGTGGGTGGTGTTGCAAATCTTGAAGGAGGAGAGATTGTATGTAAAACATGAGAAATTTTGATTTTGGTTGAAAGAGGTTACTTTTCTACAACATGTGGTTTTGGGTGATCGCATTAAGTGTTAGACCCCGTAAGTCCTCAACCGCTAGGAAGGGTTGGGTCTAGTAAGGAGCTTGAAAGTTATGCTAATTTCTAGCCTGCTTTATGTTAATTAAAGCTTGTGGGTGTATTAGGGGTGCGTTATAATGAAGGTAAAACATGGTAAAAGGGTTGGTTGTTAGTTGAATTGTGAATTTCGAATTTGGGGTTTGAATTGAGGATAAATTTGCATATAAAGATATATTGTTTTATAATCATGTGTTTATGTTTTTTTGCCATGAAAATAGTTCTTATAAGGTGAAACAAGTGTTGGGAAACTATATGAATGTTTAGATGAAGGTTAGCTTGAATTGGAGCCCCATTGAAGGTATAATGTAATGTTTTAACGTTGGGGGGGTTGCGTTGGGCATTGGAGTGACGTATTATGATTCTTGGAGTATATTGGAAGGATTGATATGGTAGATATGTGTTTGTATAAATGTTGCCCTATTTTTCTAACTATGTCGCAATAGCGTTTCATGGTATTTTGATGTTGTGATGGTATTGGAGAAGGTTTATTGATGTTATAGGTTATTGTTGTTGTTGACTGATTATTTGAGCCGAGATGAATTCTCGGGGTGGCGTATTTTAATGGGAGATACTTCCAAAATTTTTATAAAATTTGGAACTAGAAAGTTAGGATTTAAGACCCGCTATGGTTATTAATCGT
>JAOTQJ010180256.1:0-23332 GCA_025642045.1 Solanum sejunctum
TCCAATTCACAATCCACCATTTAATAGCTAGAACACTTAAGAAATAATAGTACAAGAATTGAAAACTTACTTGTTTTACTCCTTCCTCCTCTTCTTCTTCTCCTCTCTTCTTCTTCTCTTCAAAATTGCCAAGTAAAAGAATACAAGAGGGGTATATATAGAAAGTAAAGTTTCCAAAATTGCATCATAAGGGCTCCAATTTAATCTATAGTTCAATTAGGCCCAAACTTTTCTATTTTTAATCCAATCAAGGACTTTCGACTTAAACTTAATTATTTACGCCAAATTCACTTGATACCCCAATCATACATCGAAAAAAAAAATTTACCTGAGTTCAACTTACACAACATTCACAACAATATTCTCAATTGGATAGTTATACTTAATTTAAGAAATAACGGGGTCTAACAATCAGACACACCAAAGTTGCCTAAAAGACACACCAACCAGGTTTTCTCAGCCATCAACAAACACAAAGCTCAGTATTCAACTTCAGCAGAGGAAAGAGCAACAGTTGGCTGCTGTTTTGACTTCCAAGAGACAGGACAAACCCTAAGAAACAATTTTAAACCAGAAATAGACTTTCTAGTGGCAGCTTAACTGATAGTGGCAGCACAACTGGCCCAGTCATAATTAGAGTATCCTTGAAGAGAAAAATTAGAAGTGTTGTTCAGAAACAAACCTAAGTGAGAGTTACCAGCAAGATACCTTAATACGTGAAGGCCAACCTCAAAATGAGGAACTCCTAGAGAGGCCATGAATTGACTCAAATCGCACCAGGTGCTAAAGATTGGGTGTTTTGTATCCATTGAGAGAATTTGTTGATGTTGCACCCATAAAGTATGTAAAGTGTTGAACAGTAAATGATAAGTCAGGCCTAGTATGTTGGAGAAAGTTCAGCTTACCCATCAACTTATGGTAAATAGAAGGATCAGTCAACTTTGCACCAGAGTCTACAGACAATTTAACATGAGGATCCAGAGGAGAAATCACAGGAGTGAGGGTGGAGTAGTTGAACTCAGCCAACAAGTCAAGAACAAACTTATGTTGGCTAACCAGAAATCTCTGACAATGTCTAACAATCTCAAGACCAAGTAAATAATGGATCTGACCTAGATCCTTGATCTTAAACTGAGCGTCCAAGAAATTTTGAGAGCTGTGTTTCAGAGTCATTATCACCAGCCAAGAGGATGTCACCCACATAAACAGTCATCACATTAAGTCTAGAACCCTCCAATTTTCTAAATAGGGAATAGTCATTAACACTAGGAGTAAAACCCATGGACTGCAAGGTAGAAGGAAGCTTAGTATACCACTACTTAGAGGCTTATCGAAAACCATAAAGTGATTTCCTCAATTTACAAGCCAAAGTAGAGGAAGTATAAGTGTTGACACTCAATTTTAACCGAACTATAACTTCTTTTAGATTGTCATTTGATTAAATAGGTATTTTACAAACTTTTAAAATAAATGAGTTTACTTTCAATTTTTACATATTTTCAATATTTTGTTTAACATTCAAAATTTGTTCGACATTCTTATTATTAATTTAAAAAAAAGGTTTCATTATTACTATTATTATTATTTTTAGTGGGTAATAGCAATAGTAATCTTATTATTTTATTATTAATATTATTTACTATTATCATTTGTTATTATTGTTATTTTTCGCTTAAGTATTAGTGATATTTTTATTTTATTGTGACATATTTTAAATATAATTTTTTACCATGTCATGTTATCAAATCTAAAAAAATATTTTTTAATATTTCTATATTTATGTTTTTTTTATGAAAATAATTATTAATTTTAAAATATCATATATTTTATTTGTCCATACTTTACAATTAATTAGATGATGATCTGTTCAATTTTATTCCAATCTGTTCAATTTATAATCTTTTCTATCAAATCCATTGCAATCCTAATCAATTTCTTTATAATTTTTTTTCAAATCTTGTATAAATTGAGTTAATTTGTTACTCAACGTTAAATTCTCGACCCAATTCCATTTTAATTGATAAAGTCGAATACCATTAGTTTGACCCAAATCTGCCCATATTTGTTGAAATTAATCTCGTTCCTTCATTTCTGATCCAATGATCCAAGATAAGTCTTTCCATCTTAATACCTAATCCCCCAAAACCCCAAAAATGTTTTCATTTTCCAATTTCCCCTTTTGACCATGGCTGCGCCCATTTCCTTCAACTCCATTCTTTCTTCATCAAACGCAACATCTCCTCCAGCATGCAGGCAGCCATCGCCACCCCTAACCCGTCGAAAAACCACCGCAAAACCCCACTGGAACTAGCCACTAAACAGTCCCCCACTCGCCGGAACAATCAGCGACCCCCATTCCCCTCCTTTCTCATTTTTCTGACGCACCCAGACCCGTCACCCCCTCTTCTCTCTTCCGCTCCCCTTTTCCGTCAGCTTCCACCACCAACCGACCCTTGTTCGCCGTGAAAAACGGACCATGGAACCTCCGAGCAATCCTCCTCTCTTTCCGCCATTGGCCGCCACCAGTCAGACGTCCACCCAAACTCCGGCATAAATTCATCAGGAAATAGGTTCCGCTCAAAGCTAAATCAATGAAAATGCTTGGGAAACACCCAAATTCGGTTTGATTTCAATTTTGTGTACTACTTACTATTTCTTGTTGCTGAACTAAGTATTGTGTGATCATGTGTTAATTATCACACTGGTTATTTCTCTCACATGTTTGAATTGTTAATTTTTAAGATCACTTTTCTGTTAATTGTCATATTTTGTTCAACTAGCGCTTAGTTCTCAAGGTTTGCTCGTTGATATTCAATTATGTATGGTTTCGCTAAATGAAATTACCTGATTTTAGCATTAGTTGATTTAGTTATTATTGACAGATCTTATCCCGTATTCGATTAAAATAACATTTCACATTGATTTTCTTTGCTTAATTAGAGTTAGTAAGATCTTTGCTTGCTCTTATTATAGTACAACTGTCAAAAATGATGCACAAATATACGTGATTGTTGGGGGGATTTACTATGATATTTGGGGAATAATCCTTTAGGGATTTGCTATGATATTTGGGGAATAATCCTTTAGCATAATATTATGGTAGAGATCTTGTGATTGCTGTAATTAGGCTCAATTATTTTAACTAATTTGTTGATTTACTTCTCTATTTTTGGTAAATTTAGATTGATTAATTTATTCTCTTGCCTTTTACTCCTCTTTGCTGAATCTTTTCCCTCTCCTATATAAACATGCTCTCTTTCACAATATGACATTCTAACGAGATATTCCACAGGATAATTCACCAACCCTCCCCTCTCTCATCTTCTACTCTCTAAATTAATATCTTAAAATTAAATAACTAAGTAGTTGCTGGCAAGCCTTGTTCAAGTTTACTCTTCTGTTGATTATCTTGAATTTGGTCAGTTTTCACCCTTTTTTTTCATATGTATCAAATATTTGTTGTTTATAACTGTTATTTTGTTACGAGTACTGCTAGTTCTTTTTTTAGTGTTGCAGGTTATTCCTAGTCTCTTGCGCATATCAAGGGTGTGAAAAGTTACCTTGGGTTGGGACGGATTTAGAAGAAGAGGGCTTTGAAGATTTTATTATTTTCTTGTTACTGTATTATTTTAATTTTCGCAAGTGATATAACAATAGTAATAGTGAAATCGGGGATTTAGTTAATGGGGAAGGGGAATTATGTGCTAATTATTTTTTTTATTTTTTATTTTTTTTGTGTTGTTTTGTTTGACTAATAATCTTAGTCAAACTTGATTTTAGGATTTAATTGTTTAAAATAAGTCTTGTGTGCATAAAATGAAAAAATAATTAAATCAATATATATATTTTTTAGATATCATGCTTACGATTTTATTTTATTTTATTTTATTTTTTTTTATCTTGTTAAAAATATGTTTTTAGCTACCATGCTTATAGGACTTTAATCCTGTTTTTAGATATCATGTCCATAGGTTTTTAGCTCTTTTGCATAATTTTCACAATGTTAGACTTCATTCTCTTAGTTTTATGTTCTTTGGAAATTATGCTTTAGGTTCCAAATTATTAGAATTTATGTTCTAGATTTAAATAAAATGTAATGTGATTAGAAATCATATTTTTTTAGGTGGTTTGACATTTTTCATATCATTAGAAATCATGCTCATATGATTCTTATTTCTCGTCTTAAAGTATGTTTAGTATTTTTCATGAAATTGCTTTTACCATTTGTTCTCACGTAAAAGTTGATATATTCCATGAATTTTCCTTTATAAATGTCCCAATTTATCATGTCTTAGGATATTTAATATTTGTTAATATTTAGAAAATTATGTCTTTAGGACTTCCAATTACAAATCATGTTTATAGGATCTTCATTTTAACTTGAGTATCTTTGAATTAATCTTTTAATGATGATGCACACTTAGCATGTCACGTTGCACTTATGTGTGTTTCAAGTATGCTAGATATTAATTTGTGTAGAGGCTATGTGGACCTTTATGTGCTAATTGAAGTTCTCTTTGTTTTGTTTGACACAGGTCATAGGAGCCTTAGATTTCTTTTTCGTGTAGAACCATCAAAAATAGAAGTTCAATGCCTCTTGGACATTAGGAGGAATGTTAGGCACTTTAGAAAAATGATTAGAAATTTTTATTTTTTTTAGTATGCCTTTAAGTTAAATAAATAAATCAATCTAGGAGGGGGATAGGGATATATAGGACCCTCGGAGATGATGAATTAATACTCGTGCTTAATAGGAACGAAACCTTGATTTTTGTCCTTAGGCTTAAATAAGTCACGCAAGCTAAATGACAACTCAAAAACTAAAAGCGGAGTAAATTTGATCTGAGTGGAATAAATACCGCTTAGTCTTAATATCTTTCTCTTTCCATTTATTTTTAAATTATTTGGGGTAGTTAGTTTATTTAATCGTTTAATTTATTTATCTGCTCAATTTATTATCTTATCACTTAGAATTAATTTGAACAATTTTTCTGAATAAAAGAGACCTCTATTTGTTAACCCCCCACATAAATAAGAGATACGGTCAACACTTGCATTTGCGGACCACGAAGGGTACCTAACACCTTCCTCTCGAGGTAACTTGAACCCTTACCTGTTTTCTGGTTGACCTTGACCTTAGACTTAGTTGTAGGTTAGAATAGTGTCCTAATGCACTTTAATTCATTAGGTGACGACTCTTCAAATTTTCTTAATCCCAAAAGAGTCGTTTCTCATAACGTCGTCCAGGTTCCCATCTTTTTCGCGAGAAAAAATGAGACACGACAGAATGGTGACTCTGCAAATTTCTTAATCCCAAAAGAGTCATTTGCCACGATGTCGTCCAAATTTTTGTCTTTTCGCAAGAAAAAATAGGGCGCGACAATAAGGAGGTAAACCATTCATACTGAGACCCAAAGGGATCTTCATCTATACTTCTTAGTCTTAATCACCATGTAAAAATGCATTGTTGACATCAAGTTGATTCACAACCCAATTTCTCTTAGAAGACACAGACAATAGGCAACTGATGATTGTTTTTACCACTAGAGAAAAAGTTTCAGTAAAATCAACATCCTCCTTTTGTGTATCTCCTCTAATGACTAACCGGGCCTTAAATCTTTCAATAGATTAATCAGCTTTTTGCTTAATTTTATAAACCCATTTACAAGGAATGGCTTTCTTCCCTGAAGGTAGGGGAACAATATCCCAGGTGTGATTGAGTTCCAATGCCTGAAACTCTTTCATCATAACTTTTTCCAAGCAGGTTGAGATACAGCTTGATAATAGAATTGTGGTTATGTCAAACAACTTTCTGAAGATAAAGAATGAACTTTGAGCTAGAAACAAAATTGCACACAAAATCACTGAGACAGGCAGGGGTTGAGAAATTCGGGAAGACTTTCTGAGGATTGGAACAATAACATTAGATGAAGAGGGAGGACCAGATTGGGAATTAGGAAGAACTGAAGGCGATGGAGAAGGAATAACTTCAAAAATAGGGGAAATAGGAGTAAAAAAGATGAGTGGTACTAGAAGAGGAATAAGAAAATACATTTTCGTGAAATAATACATCTCTAGAATGAAATATACAGTGATCAGACAATCTCAACACTTTATAACTTTTTTTACTAGAGCTATAGCCAATGAAAACAAAAGGTATTATTCTAGACTGAAATTTTTCTTTATATGATTTTGGCACAGCAGCAAAACAAAGACAACCAAAAGTCTTTAGATGAGAAAAAGGAGAAGAACTTCCATAAAGTAGCTCAAAAAGGGATTTGTTGTGAAGTAGAGGTGAAGGAAATCTATTTATCAGATAAGTGGCAGTTAAAAGTACATCCTCCCCAATACTTAAGAGGTAATTTGAATTGAAAAAGAAGAGATCTAGCAGTTTCAAGGAGATGTTTATGCTTTCTTTCCACGACACCATTTTGTTGAGGTGTATGTGGTACAGAAGTTTGATGTAAAATCTTATGAGATGAAAAGAAAGATAATGTGACTGAGCTAGAACTAATTCAAAAGCATTGTCAGAACGCATTACTTTAACAGTGATATTGAACTGATTTTGGATCATAAGAATAAAAGATTGGATCAGAGGAAATATATTACTTTTAATTGATAATAAATGAGTCTAAGTGGCCTTAGAGAAATCATTCACAATGGTTAAGAAATACTTGAAACCATTATATGTTTGAGTATGATATGGACCCCAATGATCTAAGTGTACCAACTAGAAAGGTGAAGTAGAGTGAATTTTGCTTTCAGGAAATAGTAACCTTTGTTGCCTAGCCATAGTACAGATAGAACAAATGAAAGATTATTTCGTAGGTAGTTTATCAGACAAGAAGGAAAGAGTTTTCATTTTATTAAAAGGCATATGCCCAAGTCTTAAGTGCCAAGAATGATCAAAAGATAACACAAGACTGAGTAGACTTTGGGAAAACAGAAGTAGTAGATATAGAAGTACTGCTCTTATTCATATAAGCCAATGGATTGGCAGTAATGGTATTTATAAATGAATTGCGGAAAGTAGTAGGTTGACAAGTAGAATTCAGAGATGCAGAGTTGAGTATGTAAAGTCCATCCTGAAGGCCACCAAGTGCTACTGGCCTCTTCAGAGAAGGGCTCTGCAGTAGACAAATAGTAGAGGAAAAGTAAGTTGTACAGTTTAGCTGTAGAATTAACTGATCAAGAGAAATAAGACTATACTAAAATAAAGGTACAAGTAACACATTAGAAAGGGAAATGTCAGGAGATAATGTGAGGGTGCCCATACAAGGGTCTTATACCTTATATCCATTTGGCAAAGTTACAAGGTAGGGTATGGTGAGAGGTGTAATTTTAGATAGAAAAGAAGAATAAGGGATCATATGATTAGTGGTTCTTCCAAGGACTATTCTTTAGTTTAGAAAAATTACAAGCAAGTATATTACAGGTCCTAAAATCAGAATTACGAATTAGACCTGTAAAATTAGCAGAACCAGAATTGATCTCTTGTGTAGTAGGAGAAACTTTTGACTGCGGAAAAAGGTTTAAGAGTTGCTTAAATTATTCTTTGGTAATGCAGGAAGTGCTACTGTTAGCTTGAATTTGTTTATTGCTATAACTAGGAGATTTAGAATTCCCATCTGTGACTTGAGCAAAGGCTATAGTCTTTCTAAACTTAGATTGAGTACCCAAAGGATAACTATGTAGTTTATAACATCTATCAACTTGATGACCAGGTTTCTTACAATACCTGCAAATCATGTTGTTCCTCTTGAAAGTGTTAGAATCAAAATCGATCTTTTAGTTGTAAGGTCTCTGATTGCCAACAGAGAAGGTAACAGAATCTGAGTTGAAAGAGGGGATGTTAGCTTGCATCTCAGACTGACTTTCATCATTTATCAATATAGAATACACACTATCAATATCAGGCTAAGGCTTCAACATCAGAATATTTCTGCTAATGGTAGAATAAGAATCATTCAAACCCATCAGAAATTGGTGAACCCTCTTTTTCTCTAATTTTTGAAAACCTTCCTTACATCCACACACAGTCAGGATAGGTGACCGAGAAGGAGAGTTTATTCCATAATTTCTTAATCCTATTGATGTAAGAGGCAATGTTAGAGGAACCTTGAGAGATGGAAGAAATTTCTTTCCAAACCTAAAATATTTTAGTGCCACTGGGTTGACCAAACCTACGCTCAATTTCTTTTCATATATTTTATGCAGATTCTATGTACATTACAGTTTCTCTAATGTCCTTGTCTAGATATTCATGATCCAGGCCACTACCATATCATTACACCTAAGCCAAGCTTGGAAAAGAGGATCAATAGAAGAAGGTTTAGGAATAGTGCCATTAATCATTCCTAGTTTGTTCTTATAAGACAGATCTAGGACTATTCTTCTATGCCAACTTCCATATCCAGTATTATTAAATGTAGTAGTAACTAGAATTATACAAGGAGAATTAGCCAGAATGAGATACAGGGGAGATGAGTGAGCAACAACGGAAGCATCAACAGACTAATTATTAATACTAGATGTATTTTGGGAATTTCGAGTCATATTTTCATAGACAACAATGAGTCAGTGACTTATTCAAATTGGTGAACAGTGAAATTAGCCTTTTGGTGTAAGCAAAATATTACCAAACTCCTTCAAATTAAACCTTATGTAGAACTTTCAGCAGTGAAAAAAAACACTCATGGAGAATCACCAGACATCCCACAAACGATCGAAACCTTAGGTAAAAGACACTTACTCCAGTGTATCAAAAATAAAACCAACGGCAAAAACTATCTTCAAATGGAAGAACTCCAAGCTTGATCGTAAAAATCAGTTGGCTCTGATACCATGTTAACAAGCAGATCATCAAAGAAAAGAATCCATTGGAAGACAAGCAAATAGTTAAAAAATATTGATAATCGACTCAGACTCAGAGAGAGAAAATATACAAAAGAATGATCTCATTGTGTAAGGACCCAGATTTTTGTATAGTTTTAGTGACGCTTTAGACTTAGTTTTTGAAATTTTTGGGCCAAGGTGACACCTTATGGAACCTCCAAGCTCGATCTGTGTTTTTAAAGACTTCAATTCAAGCTTTTTTTATGTTGTTTAAGGCCACCATGGGTCTCCTACATCAAGACATGTTCAAAGGAGTTTCATTGGCTAAGTTTTTTCACAAGTACCAATAGAAGGATCAACTTTAAATAGGTATACCTTTTAGCACACTTGGAACTGGATGGCCCATAACACAAATGAAATCCCTTCGAGTTAGCTTTCAATGCACTTGGTTTGACCTCATTCCGAGGTAGGATGAAAGAGTTATGGCTATTTTTGCGAGACCCTCTTGTGCAGTGATGTCACTCGAATAATTTGACGGGCAGTGTGAACTTAGACGAACCGTTTGGATATCTCAAGGATGGACAAGGCTATTTTTTGCCTAGGAAATGAAATCCCTTTGAGTTAGTTTTCCAATGCACTTGGTTTTGCCTCATCCCAAGGTCGGATGGAGGAGTTATGACCGTTTTCGTGAGACCCTCCCATGTAGTGATGTCACATGGATAGCTTGATGGGCAGTGAGGTGTTTAACGGGCCATATGGACTGTTTGGGGCTAGAAAAGGCCATTTTTGGCCTAAGGCATAGGACACGGCTAGTGGCACAAGTCGTGTCCACTAACTGTGTGGCTGGCCATGAAAGTGTGCAAGTGAGACAAGGTTGACATGAGAGGGAGTTTTTGGCCTAAGTGTTGTGCCACAACCATCTTCACGGGCTGTGGCATTCTTGAAGAGCTATTTGGCCTAGACGTGGAGCCTTCTGATCACTTTTTTCCACCAAGTGTAGTTGGATGGACCACTATACGGACTGTGTAGCACCATAGGGCCCGTGAAGTGGCCCGTCAAAGTGATCTTGTTGATAACTTTTTCTTAAGTGTTCCAATTACAATTTTGAGCCTAAGTCCTGTCTCATGGCACTCCACATGACCCGTGGAGTGCCACACGACCAGTCAAGCCTCCAGTAAGGCAACACTTTACCAATTTTTCCATCGTTCACTAATGACTACTTTTGTAAATTTTAATTACTCTAATGACTTTTTTTAGACTTTCAATACTATCTTAACCTTCCTGAAAAGACCTAAACCCTATTCTAAAGGATCAAAGTCATTATTCTCATCTCAAATACATTCTCGAATTCTATCAAGAGTCTCCATCAAGACCCCAATACAAATTCAAGGAAACTTAAGAGCAAGCTTTGGATTCCAAGACCCACTTCCAAACTTCAAGCCTTTCACAATTCAATTTCAAGAAACTCAAAGTCTTAGGTATGCGGATTGATCCTTGATTCCTTCCAATTAAGGAGACCAAAAATAACTTTCAAGTATGAGTAGTGTTTATTTGATGATTTTAATGTGATTTAAACTATTATATTAGGATTTACTTTGGGTTTATGAAATTATAAGTATGCATGTTCCCTTTTGTTGAATTATTTATGCATGAGTGATTACACTATGGATATAAATATGGATTTAATTATGTTTTCACTTTAATTTCATATTATAAATGTTAATTTTAGATTGAGTATTAATTACCCATGTCATTCCCTCATTGTTCATAGCAAATGCATTCATGGACATGGATTATTTTAAGAAATTATATTATGGATTAGTCCGATTTTGTTTTATGGTATGATTTTGATAAAATGTTGGTTATGAAAATATTGTGATCACATATATGTCTTTCGTTTAGGTCTTTGAGCATTTTGGGTGCTTTCACCATTTTGTATATGAATGGGCTATTCCTATGCATGAGTACATTGACTACGAAATTATGTTTTCGCCTTTAAACTTAAGAATGCATTGAAATGGTCTTGGAAGTGACTAACATCTCTTGAAAGTATGTATGTATGTATATATATATATATATGTATTCTTGTAGGATGACGACTTAGCACCGATGGATGGAGGGTTCGCTCTTTTTTCTTGAATTATGTGCCTAGCATAGGTTTCCTTTCCAAAATGGGAGTTGTCCCGTAAGGAAAAGTGCCTCCAAAATGAGAGTTGTCCTATAAGGAAGGTTACTTCATGCGAAATGAGAGTTGTCCCATAAGATGAAGTATAGTCTACCCTTAGCAAGTAGATCACCTCTTTACCGATTGGGGGATTTTATCGTGAATCCAAGTAATAGCTCACTTGGTCTTACTTATGCCGGTTGAGGTCACATCTCCAATATACATAAGTGTATCATTTGCATTTCATGCATCATAACTTTCATAGCATCTTGTTATATTACATTCCTTGATATTCAATTCTTTCTATATTATGTGACTTTGTCATCTAATGTTGATGTGCAGGTTTTGGTAAGTTACATGCATTGCACCCTACATACTTAGTACATTCAAACATACTAACACATACTCTTTCCTACATGATTTTACCGTGTAGAGATTGAGAACCTTGATTATCCACCTTTTGACGCTTAACCTGGATTCTGATTTTGCATGTAGTGGTGAGTCCTATCTTTCAAAAACGAGCCACTATCCATTGATCTATGTTACCTCTTTATTCTTTTTTTGGTACTTAAGGGTTAGTTGGGGAACCATCTATGTAGAGGCATTATTGGATACCTTGGAAACCTCTTTACGATATATGTTATGAGTTATGGTTAAGTTCATGTTATGTATTTGGTTATCTTTGAGTATTGATATGTGATTTGATCTTATGCTGGATAGTAAGGAGGGCTCACCATTCTAGAAGCAAGGGAACAAAACCTCAACGATGTGCCTGTTGAAGTCCTCTATCACCTATATCTGCATCATTAACGATGCAGGCTTAAACAAACATCAGTACATGGAATATACTGGTATGTAAAATAGCTCAAAATAAACAAGTAAGACTCAAACTCAAATCAATCAACTTGACTAGGAACTCATCTCCTCAATTCATGACTCAACTAAGTAAATGTGCAAAGTTTAAAGTTTAAAACCATACTTTGGAAATAGAGTCATTTTGATATAACTTAGTTTAAACGTGATATACTCAGTCAAATGTTGCTTGAAAATTTCTCTAACCAACATAACTTCCACCACCTTAAATTTTGGTGATGCACAATGAAGGCATCGTCATTTCCACAACCATCCTAAACTTACCAAAGTAAAAGATGATCAACTCTCCTCTTTCTCTAGGATCCAAAGAGAATATCCATCTTTTGGGACATGAGTTGCTAGAGTTAATTACATGGATATCCTACACTGCCAATATAGTTCTAGGGTTTTATTTCTTACCTAACTCGATGCTCAATACTCCTTCAAAGATTAAAACGTGCTCATGACAATCAACTCAAACTCATCCTTTTTATTCACCTCAAACAACTCAATAATTTAGATTTTATCATTCATGCATGCAAATTAAAACTCTAACATACATCATTCGAGACTGACTCGTATAGCCATTCATTATCGTGCCAATCATGCCCAACATATAGACATATAAGGTGATCATCTTATGTATATGCAAGAATAAGAACATGTACATACTTTTCATGTTCAAACATGCTCTCGATACTCAACTCAAATAACGGGCTCATATATACTCAACCCAGTCAATATACAAAACAATAGCAACTAATGAAATCAGGCTTATACTGTCAAGTATAGGTCTACTATTATCTCAGTTTCATGTGAATGACAATGCAATGCATTCATTTATTTACATATAATCATGAGGACTCAAAACAAATGCGAGAAAATATCACGATCCCAACCTAGAGTCTAACAGTGAGATAGTGAATGGGAATCCGAGAGTCCCAAACAAGCCTCAAAGTATTTAAAATTCACATCATCGATTCAAAAGCATATTCAAATAGTAAACACATAGTTCTAAGGAATGTGAAAGTAAAACTCATGTTATGGGGATATCATAGGGAAAGGGATTAACATGGATTCACATAACACGTAGCACATAAGGACTAAAAGGTGGGTAAGTATTACTCACTCTATGGGGAAAACTTAGGACATAGGATCTTCCACATTTTCATATCAAAACATACATACTTATCATAATTCTCATAGTCAATCCATAATAGTCATATCTAATAGATAATCATAATCATAAACTCCAAATACAACACATGGAACATATCCGTACAAGAGTCTACAAAATGTTCAACAATGCCTCTAGTCATAAGATGGGACGGAGGCGAAGACATGTCCTAGGATCACCCTCAAAATACAAATAACATAAGAAAAAGTAGCATAAGGTAGAGAAATGGTAGTTTGTCCTTGGAAGATAGGACTCATCACAACAAGTCAAAACCTGAGATCCAAGCTAAAATCATATGGTGAATTATCGTAGTCCTCAGTCCTTACATGGTGAGATCATGTAGGCAAAAGTATGCGTTAGTACGTTTGATAGTACTAAGTATGCGGGGTGCAAGCATGTAACTTACCAAAATATACATACGATGTTAGAAGACAAGGGCACAAAATATAGAAAGAAAGATATATAATAAGGAATGTAGTATAACAATATGCTATGAAATTTATGATGCATAAACTGCAAATGATACTCATATATAGTGGGGATGTAACCTCAACCGACATAAGTAAGACCAAGCAAGCTATTACTTGGAACGATAAGAATCATGAAAAATATTAAGACATAAGTAAGACCAAAGTAACTCTCCCTATCGATAGGGAGGGATAGAGATAGAAAATATTAAGACATGTTTCGTGGCATGATAAGAATCATGAAAAAGTGAAACATTTCCTAAAATGCCTTATAGACTCTTACCCATAGATGTGGTGCGCTTCACACCCATAAATAGGACTTTACTTGATGTGGCATATTGGACTGTGAGGACCATTATAAATCTAGTGCTTTTATACCATCTCTGTCATGACCCGGACCTAGAGTCTAGGAGTGACATAGCGAATGGGAACCCGAGAGTCTCTAAACAAGACTGAAAGTATCCAAACTTCACATCATCAATGCAGAAGCATATTCAAATAGTAAACATATAGTTCTAAGTGACGAAAAAGTAGGACTCAAGCTATGGGGATATCATAGGGAAAGGAATTAACATGGATTCACATAACACGTAACATATAAAAACTACGAGGTGGGTAACCATGACTCACTCTATGGGACAATTCGAGACTTAGGATCTTTCACATTTCCATATCAAAACATACATAGTTATCATAATTCTTATAGTCAATCCATAATAGTCACATCTAATAGATAAACATAATCACAAACTCCACATACAAAACATAGCACATATTCGTACAAGAGTCTATAAGATGTCTAACAATTTGATGTAATCGTTGGCATGGATTGACTTCATGCATATTATGCCTTCATTGATTGTAGGACCCGAATTGTTAAATTTCAATTTCCTAATGAACGTATCTTAGAGTGTAAAGGAAGTTTTGTTGCACCTAAGGGAAAGTTTATCTCATATCTTAGGGCAAGAAAGCTATTCTCTAAAGGGTGTATCTACCACCTCATGCAAGTTAAGTCTAATGATGTTGAGTTCCCCACTCTAGAGTCGGTCCCGATTGTGAATGAGTTCCCTGAAGCATTCACCGAGGATTTGCCTAGAGTCCCTCCTGATAGGGAGATTGACTTTGGTATTGATGTTCTCCCCGATACCTAACCTATCTCAATCCCACCTTATAGGATGACCCCTCTAAATTTAAAGAGCAATTGAAGGACTTGCCAGAAAAAGGTTTCATAAGACCTAGTGTTTCTCTATGGGATGCTCTTGTCCTATTCATGCGTAAGAAGGATTGATCTCTTAGAATATCTATAGACTACTGTCAACTGAACAAGGTCACAAAAAGAATAAGTATCCTCTCCCTAGGATAGATGATTTGACCAACTTCAGGGTGCCTCTTGTTTCTCCAAGATAGACCTCAAATCGGGTTACCATAAGTTGAAAGTAAGTGAATGTGACATTTGCAAGACAACCTTTAGGACAAGGTATAGCCATTTTGAGTTCTTAGTCATGTCCTTTGGGTTAACTAATATACCTACAACTTTCATGGACTTGATGAATAGAGTATTCAAACCATATCTGGACATGTTCATGATTGTATTTATTGATGATATCCTTGTATATTCTAAGGATGAGGAGGAGCATACTAATCATCTTAGAGTGGTTTTTCAAACTCCCAAAGACTATAAATTGTATGCAAAGTTTTCGCAGTGTGAGTTTTGCCTCAAGTCTGTGGCCTTTCTAGGTTATGTTGTCTCAGGTGATGGTATTCAAGTAGATTCCTAGAAGATTGAAGTGGTTAAAAAATAGCCTAGAGCGACCTCTCCCACCGATATACAGAGTTTCTTGGGGTTGGTAGGCTACTACTATAGGTTCTTGAGGGGTTTGCTTCCTTGTCTGTACTATTGACCAAGATAACTTAGAAAAAGGTACACTTTTAGTGGTTCGACGAATGTGAGAAGAGTTTTCAAGAGTTGAAGATTTTTGACTGACTACAGCGCCAGTTTTGACCTTGCCCGATTGAACAGAAGACTTCATGATATATTGTGATGTATCTAAAATCGGACTACGTTATGTGTTGACGCAAAGAGGGAAGGTGATAGCTTATGCTTCCATACATCTTAAGATCTATGAGAAGAACTACTCGACTCATAATCTCGAGTTAGTAGAAATAGTGTTCACGCTTAAGATCTGGCATCACTACCGATATGGAGTGCATGTAGACATATTCAATAACCATAAGAGCTTGCAAAATATGTCTTCAGTTAGAAAGAAATCAACCTATGGCAGAGGAGATGACTGGAGTTGCTCAAGGATTATGACATGAGCATTCTGTATCACCCAGGTAATGTTGTTGATGCTCTTAGTAGGTTGTCTATGGGTAGCACTACCCATGTGAAGGAAAGGAAGAAAGAGTTGGCTAAGGAAGTGCACGGGTTGGCCCGATTGGTAGTACAACTTAAGGAGAATAATAAAGGCGGGGTTAATGTTCATAATGAGTCTGTGTTATCCTTAGTGTCAGAGATAAAGGAAAAGCAAGACCAAAACCCTGTCTTGTTTCAATTGAGAGAAGTTATTCACAAGTAAAAGAGGAGATGGGATGTTGAGATTCTGGGGTAGATTATGTGTGTTCGATATTGATGGTGCTAGAGAGAGAAACATGGACAACGCTTATAGCTCCAGGTATTCGATCTATCTTGGCTCCACCAAGATGTACCACGACTTGATAGAAGTCTATTGGTGGAATGTCTTGAAGAAGGACATTACTCAATTTGTATCTAAGTGTCCCAATTGCCAACAGGTCAATGTTGAACATCAAAGGCCTTGCGAGTTAGCTCAGAACTTTGAATTTCCAAAGTGGAAGTGGGAGATGATCAATATAGACTTCATTACCGGTATTTAAGGTCCCGAAAGAAACATGACTCAATAGGGTGATCGTGGATAGGATGACTAAATCAACCGACTTCTTAGTAGTCAAGACAACTAATGTGGCTGAGGAATATGCTCGATTATACATTTGTGAGATTGTGAGGTTGCATGGAGTTTCCTTGTCTATCATCTCGGACAGAGGAGCTCAATTCACCTTATAATTTTGGAGATCTTTTCAGAAAGGATTGGGTGCCAAAGTGCATCTGAGTACAACTTTCCACCCTCAGACAGATGGATAGGTAGAGCGCACCATTCAGACTTTGGAGGATATGTTGAGGGCTTGCATTCTCAACTTTAAGGGAAACTGGGATGACTAATTGCCATTGATCAAATTTGCCTACAATAATAGTTATCATGAAAGTATCCAGATGGCTTCTTATTGAAGCTTTGTATAGAAGGAGGTGTAGATTACTAATTGGCTGGTTTGAAGTCGGTGACGCTAAGTTGATTGGACCTGATCTAGGTCACCAGTCCATAGAGAAGCTAAAGGTTATTAGAGAGAGATTGAAGACCGCACAGAGCCGCCAAAAGTCTTACATTGATATGAGAAGATGGGACTTAGAATTTTATGTGGATGATTGGGTGTACATGAAAGTATCACCCATGAAGGGCGTTATGAGGTTCGGGAAGAAAGGAAAGTTAAGTCCACGCTATATCAGACCCAATCAAATTGTGAGAAGGATTGGGAAGGTCGCCTATGAGTTAGAATTACCACCTGAGTTAGATGGAATACATGTAGTATTCCACCTCGCGATGTTGAAAAAGTGCTTGGGAGATCCCACCTTAGTTATCCCTATTGAGAGCACGGGAGTGAAGGATAGCTTGTCCTATGAGAAGATTGCAGCCCAAATCATTGATTGTCAAGTTCGTAAGCTAAGGAATAAGGAGATAGATATCATGATCAAAGCCTAGGGCCTAGAAATGACACGACGAGTGGGAACCCAAAGGGACCAAACAAGCCTCTTAGCATATCAATCACATATCCTTGGTCGCGGAAGCATAGTAAACAAGAACAAGAGATACTAAAAGGAAAATGGGACTAACGGGAGTCTTTGATACCATAAAACATAGAAAGCCAAGTTTATAGCATAAATACATCATAATGATCCCACAACACCTATAAACTCTGAATAGAGCAAGGGCCAAGACACTCTCCGAGCTCACCTTATAACATAATATGTTCAACATCAAGAAGTCTTAGGAATAGCAAGAGAAAGTAGATAGTGTCTCTGAACTAGAAGACTCACCAAGCTTTGCTTCCAATAATCTCACCACGTGGAGGATGATCAAGAGGAGCTCTGGTTCCTACATGGTGATATCATGTAGGCATAAAGTATGAGTTAGTACACTCGAATATACTAAGTATTTAGGATGCAATGCAACAAGGCATAAGCCAATATAATCAAAATACATAATAATAGGCAATAGATAAGCATAATCTCAATATGGCATGCATGATTAATGCTTGAAGTAAAATATGTTTTTGAATCATTTAACTTGCAAGGAACATAATACATGTGTGGAAAGAGACCTCAACCGACATAGAATAAGACCAAGCGAGCTACAACTTGGAATCCGATACTTACGCCTCACCAATAAAGAGGTAGTCTACTTGCCAAGATAAACGATACTTTACCTTACAAGAGCCCATCCCATTTCGGATAAGTAATCTTCCTTATGGGAGCCCATCCCATTAAGGAAAGGATTTCATGAGAAACTTCACCTTACAGAAGCTTGTCCCATTTTGGGAAGAATTTTAAGAGAGAGTGAACTAAATGGATCCACTAGTATAGCAAGGGTATAACATAATCCTATATTGATAAATAGTTCAAGGAAAGAGAGCAAACTCTCCATCCATCGGTGCTAAGTCTAATCCTATAGAATATTCATAATAATCATGCTTTAATAACTTGTAATAAACATAGAATCATGACATGAGCAGCTCTTCAACATACTTGACCTCTATGGTGAACCTAACTTGAAATATGACAATAGATCATTATCAAACATTACTCTTGCATTAACATCAAAGGCCCACAAGAGGTAAAATCTTGAAAATAGGGCTTAACTTCATACTTTCATACTCATAGATAATTTAATGAATTCATAACATACTTGATAGCCCATATTCATCATGAAGTCATTTGACTTATAACACATATAATTAACTTGAGAATTCTTGACTTGATATTTTATCGAGCACTTGGCGGGTATGTAATTGTTGTTCAAATTCATGCAATTCAAGAGTAAAATTATATGAGAAAAACTCAATGCAAATCAATCCAACAACATATTGTAAAACCCTCATGAAAGATACCTAGAAATTTATCATCAGATCTCATAATAGATCATAGTGTCATAGCTCAAAATATACATAGTCTCAATAGACAAAACCAACTCATAGTATAAGCTTGAGATCGATAAACATGCATATTTAATCAACATTTTATAAAATCCCAACATAAGTCATTCTTATAAACCATATTAAAAGATACCCATAGATAATACAACTTGAAAACATGCCATTTCATCAGTTAGGAAGATTGGGCACCATGGGTGAAAGGACCCAATGGTTGAAACCCACATACCTAAATTTGGGGATTCCTTGATGTGGACTTGAAGGAGACTTGAAGCTTGAATGGAGTTCTTGAGATCCAAAATTGAGCTTAGGATACTTGAATTTGGATGAAATATTTGATTAAGTGCTAGAGAGGTTTTAAGAGAGTCTTGAGCGATATAAAGTTGAAAACTGGCTAAGTATAGCTATTTTATGCATCAGTGGGCATAGGGATATGACCCCAAGGCCCTTGGTCCAAAACAAAATTTTAAGAGAAAATTAACACTCATTCACACCCCTGGAGCATCCGGCCAGGGCGTGGATTGCCATTGAAATTCGTAATCTTGTGAAAATTATTTTTCGCTATAGGTCCTCTAGAATCAGAGTTATACCCATTTCGCACTCAATTTTTTCCCCTGATCACTAAAATAAAGTCAAATTTTTGATATTGCACATGGTTTGAGATATATGGAAATTATAATTATGGGCATTTTTGAAGCACATTCTCGAGGCTTTTCAATATCTCCCTCTTGGGAACATTTATCCCCGAATGTCAAAGAAATGTACATAAGAAAAGTAATCATAAAGATTTCAGCCCAACATGAATTCAACAGATGCATTAAACATCATTTTTAAATATCTCAACATGAATGTCAAAAATCACCCTAAACTTGTCAACATAAACGTGAATACATGCAAACTGACATAAGGACTGAAACTTAAGACTTGAAATCATATAGGGGACTTAAGTTAGTACCATAGGCTTGAGTAGAGTGGAAGAGACATGGATATCGCTTTCTCATGTCCACCTCGGCTTCCCATGTGGCACTTTCAACTTGTTGGTTCCTCTAAAGGACTTTGATCGAAGCTACATCCTTGTTTCTCAATCTGTTTACTTGTCTATCCAAAATCTCCACAAGGACCTCCTCATAAGTCAAATTGTCTCCTACAACACCCACAACATACAAAGGCACTATAGCATTAGGGTCACCCACACACTTTCTCAACATGGATGCATGGAAGACCAGATGAACCATGTCCATCTCCATAGGCAACTCCAACTCATATGCAACCTTACCAATCCTCCTCAAAACCTTATAGGGACCCACAAACCTTGGGCTTAATTTCCCCTTTTTGCCAAATCAAATCACACCCTTCATGCTTATAATCCATAATAAAAGATACCCATAGATAATACAACTTGAAAACATGTAATTTTCATAGGTTTGGAAGATTGATCACTACAAGCAAAAGGACCTAATAGTTGAAACCTACATACCTAAACTTGGGTATTCCTTGATGTGGACTTTAAGGAGACTTGAATCTTGAATGGACTTCTTGAGATCCGAAATTAAGCTTAGGACACTTGAATTTGGATGAAATATTTGGTTAAGTGTTAGAGAGGGTTTTGAGAAGGTCTTGAGTGATATAGAGTTGAAAAATAGGTATATATAGGTGTTTTTACATATATGTGGACATGGAGCTATAACCCAAAGACCCTTGGGCTGAAATAGAATTTTTAGGAAAAATTAACGCTGTAACAATATTTCGTTCCCTGGCGCATTGCGACCAGGGCGCGGATTGCCACTGGAATTCATAATTTTGCAAAAATTATTTTTTGCTATGGGTCTTCTAAAATCAAGGTTATACACATTTCTCACTCAATTTTTCCCACTGAACACAAATATGAAGTCAAATTTTCCATATCATACACAGATTTTAAAATATATGAAAATTAAGATTATGGGCATTTTTGAAGCATATTTTTTGGACATTTTAATAGCCTCCGTCAAAGTTCTATGAAGGAACCAATTTGATGAGCAAGCTACATGGGAAGCTGAGGAATATATGAGAGAAAATACTCGGGCCAAATAACAATGATGTCGAAGGTAATGTCCTTGTCCTAATTGAAGTTTCCACTCTCGAAGTGATGTGTTGATTCTATTCTTGAGTCTAATATAGAGGTATATAAGGTGATGGATAGTTGAGAGTTCAAGATTTCTCAAGTGAGTAGTGAGATGAGTCTTGAGTCTACTTGTTCCTTAATCCCAACTTTACTCATCATTCGAGGACAATGATCCAAGGGGGAGATAATATAATACCTTACTAAATTATCAAAATATCCCTAGGAAGTAATCATGCGCATAACGTCATTGCCCAAGCTCCAATGGAAAATTTGAGATTGAATTTTCAATCAACGTGAAATATTGAGCGAGAAAATAGTGTCAACACAATTTTAGAGAAATTGAGTTGGAAAATATTTTTTGCTAATTAATTCTGAGACGGTGAGAGTGCACGCCCAGGGCATGGACTCACACTTATATTTTTTTCTTTTTATTTTTTGACATAAATTTAAAATCATGAATGTCGTGAAAAAATATATGTCCGCGCTCCTAGAGCGACACAGATATTTGTTACAAAGTGAAAATTTTAATTATATTACAAAAAGGGCTTTTTGGTCATTCCTAACCTATCCTAAGTCTCAAAAATGGGTTTAAGGGCTATTTTATTCAGGTTAAGGGTTTCAAAACCCCTTTCTTGTTAGTTCTATGAGAAAATTATTGAGAGAGAGGACAAGAAAAGCTTGGGGATTTCAAGATTATGAGACACATTCTTGAATAAGCCTGAGAGATTCTCTATCCCAGGTATGTAAGGCTACCAACAACATGGGATTATTCTCCCATGTTCCCCATAGACAGTAGAAAGTTGATAAGTTAAATGTGAAGAGTCTTGTATGTGAAATTCTTGGGTATTTCATTGAATATTTTCTTATAATATATATATCTTTCATGATTAATGATCATCATAAACTTAATTTACTGTTTAAATAGCTTTCTTGAATAATTACATAAATCTCTACATGATTAATTTGTTAAAGATTTTAATAATGAGATCAGGGGTTGATGTCTAAAGCCTTGGTAATATGGATGTGCTTGATATTGTGTCCTAGTCTTGAGTAGAATGTATTGATGATGATGTTGATGGGATTGGTTAAGAGTCATGTCCTTAAAGTCTTAAAGAGGTTGAATTTAATCTTGAAAGATAGGCCCTAATCCATTGAGTTGATGATAGATGAGATGTATAATGTTCATTGTCCAAAAGAGACCAAGTGATAAGAAAATCTTGATCTTTGATGGCTTATGAGCATGTTGATTCTTGGGAGGAGTATTGAGCATTGAAATTAGTAAGAGTGAGCCTCACTCGCACACATTAACTATGTGTCCAGTGTAAGAGAGGATTGGACCATAACAAACAGATATTTCCTCAGTCCCAAAGAGGACTTGATAGATTTATAGATCTACTGACAGGCTAGACTTGTCCTGTACTTCGGCAAGATACTGGATAGATGTGGCAACGACATCGCTTCGTTGTATCATCATCGGCTAATAGGTGATGGTTATCGATTAAAGAAACTCCTGATAGGTTCCACCTTGATAGTACTTTGATGTTGATGTGATGGTGTGAGTCTTGATTAATGTTGATGTGGACATGTCTAATTCTTATTCGAGATGGAGTGAGTGTTTGATGAGTTATTGTTATTCTATATTATTCTGTCTATACTGTATACTTTTAGCCCATTTACATACCATACATTTCACATACTGACGTCATTTAGTGCTACATTGTTTCATGATACAGATTCAATAGACAGAGGACTTCAGCAAATGATTCATTGAGGTTCAGAGACTTCGCAGGTCCTACCCTGCATTCGGAGAATGTCTTTTATTTCATTTTCTTACGTTTCAAGTTATTCTGAGTTTGTGGTAGCCATGACCTGTAATGGTATCTTCTTAGACTTACAGAGATAGAGGCTTCATAGACATAGACATAGAGATTATGTTGTGATGTTGGGGTCCTTTCCCCTTTCTAAACTGAGTTACTTTAGTTCTATTTTATGCGATGGACGTTAATGACTAGTCTTGTGGCCTATGGTCTTTATTCCTAACGTAGATGTGATGAGATAAAATAGCTCGTTGTTATTTGATTTCTAATTCTGTTGTCTTGTGTTGATGCATTATTGAATTAATGTGATGAAGCTAGGTGATCCGCTTGGGGGCTAGCAATATTCTCTGAGTGTCAGTTACGACCAGGATACCCTCCCAAGCCATAATAGAAAATGAGTTTCGTAAAATTTCAAAATTTGATTTTTTAAAAAAATTAAATTTTTATTTTATTTGTTGGGGGGTGGGGGTGGAAGTGGGTGACTGGATGGGGTAGAATATAAAATAAAATTTTCTAAAATTTGAATTTTTAAAAAATAATTTTTTTTGTATTCGTTGGGGGGTGGGGGTGGGGGTGGAATAAAAGAAATTTTAAAATTTTAACTTTTGTAAAAATAAATCTCTATTTTTTTGTATT
>JAOTQJ010180264.1:0-23331 GCA_025642045.1 Solanum sejunctum
CAATTTTGGGTAGTGGGAAGCATGAGTAGTTGACTAGAAATAACCTAGATTTTGTGAATATCTTTGATTGGATGTTTGCATGTATTGTATATTTCCCTTAGCTTTAATTGTTGTTTGGCGGTGGCCATTACCAATCCCCGCCAACTATCACAATCCTGACCAAGGTAGTGACAATAGGAAAAGGGAAGTAGATGACATGATTCGATTGATGTTTTTTCATCTAATCAATCAAACCTGACCAAGGGGAGGTTGATTGGCATAATGGGTAATGGTTAGTTGGCACACCATGGTTGTCGACCAAGCACTATGGTAAAATCTAGCCTTCACCTTTACAAGAGGGTTGGAAGAACCTAAGTTACCATCCTGCATGCAAAGTCTTGATTAGAGTTATGTTATATAGGCAATTGAGTCATCAAATCATGGGGAACACAATTCCCAAGTTACCCTACAATATGATTGTCTTCTTACATAAATAGTGTAGTGTTTATTTTTGTTCTTCATTTTTAATCACAAACCCCTCCCCCCTCATTTTAGAGAATTTAGTGATCGATGCTTAAAATGATTATTAGTGGATCAACATAGTCAAGCCCCATATTCCTTGTAGATTCAACCCTAACCTCTGGTTTGGTTTATACTTGACTACAACTACTTTACTGTTAGAGCATGAACATCAAAAATTAATTTCTTGGCTGTAGGATATGAAATAAAATGACCTTTAGCCACAGTTGGACTACCACTCCACTCTAAGCCTGGCTCTCCTAGAAATTAAAATTGGACAACTCTGGTTCTATAGTCAATGAAAGCATAACAGGCATGCAGTTAGTCTATACCAAGAATGGTATTAAAATCTACCATATCTAACTCAACTTGATCAGCTAAAGTGTCTTTATGGTAGACAGACACTAGAAAATCTCTATAAAACTCTTTGATCTAGAATCGACTCACCGACTAGAGTCGAAATACAAAAAGGCTCAATAAGACACTCATCACTAATTTTAAACTTCATACTTATGTAGAGAGTCATGATAGATAAAGTAGAATCTGGGTATAGTATTGCAAAAACATTATGTTTAAAGACTTTGAGCATACTAGTGACATCATTTCGTAAGTTCTCCTGATCCTGATGTTTGGCCATAACATATTGATGGTTTGTCCCCTTGCTTATTCTTGAGGTAGTACCCTAAGAAGCCACATTACCTTATGGAGCTGATGTAGATGACTGTGCCTTATTGCCCTTAAAGCTCAGTGTCATCACTAGGCAATCCTTTCAAAAGTTCACTTTCTACCCATACTTGTAGCAATCGCTAGTACTAAGAAGGCACTATTAGGGATGAGACCTACCACACTTTCCACATGAGGGATGACTATAGACCCCTTGATCCATACTCTCTTGTAATTGGAAACCCTGAGATTTGAAGTTTTGCAACTCCTATTCACTCCTGACCTTTAGTGTGGCTACACTGGCAGATAACTATACTGGCCCAGACGACTTAGGCTGAAAAGATGACCAACTCCATCTTATTATGCACTTTTTGCTATTCTCATGGTTGGATGTCATGGACCTTTTGTGTCAATACTCCTATTTGTACTTCAACTTCTGGCCTCCTCCTACTATACATAAGTCACCATTCTATCCATATCTATATCCCTTATTAGCGTAGCTACTCTGCCCTCCTTGTTAGTCGATCGGTAGAGCCCAATAATGAAAAGACTCATCCTGCTCTTCAGATCCACCACCATATATGGAGCCTAGCAGGGTAGCTGTGTGAAGAGGCATCCCAATGTTGAGAATAATCAATATTGGTATGACATCACCAACCATTAAGTTCACAAAGTTTTCTAGCTATGCTTTAGATATGATAGCAGATATGAGGAACTAGATGAGTCTGTTCGTATTTGGGCTTTCCCAATCAATTAACAAAGAGTGCAGGGTAGCTATGCTGATAAGGCACATAAATATATCTAGGATAATGACTTATATGCATCAAGTGGAGAAGGAGAAGTGGAAGGATTGGGCATCAATTCTGATGATGTTTTTGCATTACTATATCAAGTGTTACTCTATCTTTTGTGACTCCCTACATAGCTATTAACTGTAAATCAATTATGAGTGTCTTAATGAGCCTTTCAGTGTTTTCATTTAGTGAGTCTATTCTATCTCAAAGAGTACATGGAGCTTGTCTTATGTCAATCTACCATAAAGATACTTTAGCTAATAAAGTTGAGTTAGATATGGTGAATTTATACATCATTCTCAGCTTGGATTTGTTTCATGCTTGTTATTATTCCATAGATTGAAGAACTAGAGTTGTCAAGTTTTAGTTTCAACATGAGCAAATCTTAGAGTGGAGGGATTGCTAAATTGTGCCTAAGGGGGATTTCATTTAATATTTTAAGGGTAAGAAGCTAATTTCCAAATAGTGCATCTGCCACATAGTTAGAGCTAAATATCACAGTGTTGAGACTTTAACCCTTCTGTCAGTCACAGTGGTAAATGAGTTTCATAAAATATTCCTTGATGATCTACGTGATGTACCGCAAGATAGGGAGATACACTTTGGGATGGATGTCCAATATCTTTCAACTCTTAAAGGGAATGAATAAAAAAAAAAATCAATTGAACTTGATGAAGAGACAAATTTTATGGAACAAATCTTTGACAAATTAAGCATCGAGAAGTTTTCGATAAACTAATAGACTGACATATAAGGAATGAACTGAAGGTACCAGATATGCTACTTGCATCCACCAGGTCCATAAATACTTTAGCAGCAATTATCTCAACATGGAATATCTTAGTACTAGGATGTTATAATTTTAACTGCTATGAAAGGACAATAGTAATATAATAGGGATTCACGTTTCTTCACAAATAAAAAAATAAGAAGCAAATAAGTCATTCACAAAATAATTGAATATATCAAGGGAAAATAATCGATAAGAATTCTAGCAATCAATGCATTTATGTATGCTTTCGTTGTTCTATCCTATTAGACCTTGATAATAAGACCTTATCCAAAAATTCTCCAAAGATTGAGAGATAAAATACATTTCTCTCTCTATATTTCATTTCCATGTCAACTAAAAATGAATGTATATCGATGCTTCCGGTGTCATCGTTGACTACTTAGGTATTTTGTCTTCACAAACTTAGAACTAGAAGATTTTGCTCGATTTTGTTAAGAACTTAAGTATTTGCATGTGTGTATTATTTCGATGACGAACAAACTATATAAAGGACCAGGTAAGACATCAGGCTGGTGTTTAAAACCCAGAGGATCATACCAGCCTGTAAAGCTATTGTGGTTGGTAAAAAGTCATTTAGAGTTATACTAAAGGACTAGTGGTACATAAGATGTAGTGGCATCATCATAAAAGAAAGAAGCCCAAGGTTTTAATATGGGTTTTTTCAAGCATATTTGTTTTGAGCATCCAAGAGTTGAAAAAGCTTCATTTTGGTTTCATTTGCAAGATTACAACAAACCCAAACGTATTACTTGATAGACTAGATCTATAGTTCTTATGTCTTGTGTAAGTTGTATTTGAGTTAAATAGTTTAAGATTACTCCTCAGCATATAGGGCAAGTAATTAGTTTACTTTAAGTGTGGTATATATGTAGAAACATATCTTGGGGACAGTGTTGTACTCTTAAGGTATGTGGATGTGTTGTTTCATTCTAACTACTCAAGTGGGGTAGGTTAGATTGATGTTGGGTTGGCATTGGCTTAACATGTGTTAGCTACATAAGTTGTTTGTGTTTTAAAGGAAAGTAGAGAAGTAAGGTATGTGTTGTATTTCTTTACTTTGCTCTTATTGGATTTGGTTGTTAAATCCTGTAGTGATAGGTCATGGTTGTTCCTCCCTTGAGCAAGGAGTTTTTCCACGTAAAAATTCCACGTGCATTTATCTTCTCTCTTCCTTTCCCTTTCAAGATTTCTTTTATTCTTTATCGAAGGACCTAATAAAGTATCAGTCTAGGGGTACCTTAACTCAACACTTGGTATCAGAGTAGGGATCTTCATTTGATTAACACCTTGAGATTCTCTAGGAAGATGGCTTGTCCACTAAACTTGGAGGATGGATAATAGTTTAATGGAAAATACTATGGGTGGAGGAAAGGAAGAAAGCATGACTTCTTGATAGATAAAGACAGTGAGCTATGGGATATTGTCTTAGACAGACCCTACGTTCCCATGACTGAAGTAAAAAATGGTGATGTGACTAAATTCGTTCTAAAGAATAGGCAATAGTAATAGAATCTAATAGGAAGAAAATCAAGAAGAACAACAAGGCAAAGAAGCTCATTGTATGCGGCATACGAGCTCAGGAATACAACAGAATCTCTACCTGTGAGTCTGCTAAAGAGATTTGGGACTATCTCAAAAATGCTCATGAAGGGACTGAGCAAGTTATTGAATCCAAGGTAGACATGTTAACCTCTCAGTATGAAGATTTCATCATTCTTGAAGGTGAAACTATATAGGAAATGGAGAAAAGGTTCTCGACCACTACAAATGAATTCAAGTGCCTAGGAGAACCTATAAGCCAAAGCAAGCAAGTTCGCAAGATCTTGAGAGTTCTTCCCAAATCTTTGGAGAGCAAAGTGGATGCTATAACCGAGTTAAAAGATTTAAAAACCTTAAGGATGGATGTTCTCATTGGTATTTTTTGCACTCATGAATTGAAAAAGAAGCAGGACTCTGCTAAAAGAAAAGGAAAGAAGGACATGGCTTATCTCACCAACAGATTTTAAGAAATTTGTGAGAAAAATTCATGAGTTAGCCAAGAAAGGAAATGTTGGAAGAGCTCATGGAGGTATAGATCTATGTCATATATGTGGAAAGCCTGGCCATTTCATCAGAGAATGTCCTTATAGCAGGGGATATCACAAGAAAGGAAAGGAAAGAAGGAGGGACCAGGTCTCAGACAAGTTCAAGAAGAAGTTTGATGCTAAAAAAAATAATGATTAAGGCTCTGGGTGTCTGGGGAATTTCTTCTAGTAGATCTAATAAAGATGAGCAACTTGAAGATTCATCCATGCTTGCTGTAAAAGTTGATAATGAAGTTTATGATGGACTCTTTGCTTTCATGGCTAAGTCATATGAGGAGGAGGATGAAGATGATAATGATGACGTAACCTCACTTGATCTAAAAGATAATTTATATATATACTCTACTAAAATGCTCAAAAAGTTGGCATGTGTTCTTTTTGACTCTATTTATGAATTGACTACTGAGAAAATTTGTGAAACAATAGTGTAGATATGTCTAAAGATTAAAAAGTTGTGTTAACCTCTAAGGTGTCAAATCTTGATGTCAGGATTGTGACAACTGAAACTGAAAAAAAAAGAGAACTCTTGAATTAGATGGAAGCAAAAAATGGGTCTGATTTTAAGTTAAAAAGAAAGATTAGTGAAAACGAATTTGTCTTAAACTAAAAATCTGAAAGAGGCTGAATTAAAATTAAACCTGGACTTTAAAAAGGAATTTTGTAATTGAGAAGGACCTAGTGAGAGTTAGAGAGGATCTAAACAAGTCTATGAAGTGGACAGCTTCCTCTAAACTCCTTGGAGACATATCCTGCAACTGGAGCACTGAGAAAAGGGGTCTGGGCTATGTTGACAAAATTGATCCACGCTATAACCCTCATAGTGAGTATGTGTCAGTTGAGGACAACCTATTATGACTACACTGTGGAAGGAATGGTCATTTGAAGGAAGACTGTGAAGTTCTAAAGAGAACTTTGAATGAAAGTTAGTAAAATCAGATAAAAGGGAAGTGATCAAAGAGCCAAGTCCTAAACCTAAATGACAAACTACACCCTTGCCTCTCTAGACAAGAAAATTTATTATTAGACTTTTATCTACTTATTGGGAGCGCAAATTGAAATGGGTTCCAAAAACTAACTTTTGATCATTACAGGAAAGGTTAGGAGGAAGTAGTCAGTGTTGGTACATGGACAGCGGATGCTCAAAGCATATGACTAGAAGGACCAAAAACTTTCTCACATTGAAATAATTTAAAGGATGTCGTGTTTCCTTTTGCAGTGGTCAAAAGGGGTACATTATAGGAATAGGAAAGATTAGGAAATGCTTTGAGAAATCTATTGAAGACGTGTACTATGTTAAAGGTTTAAAGTACAATCTTCTTAGTGTTTCTCAAATATGTGATAAAGGAAATGAAGTTAGGTTTCTAACAGACAAATGCATTGTAACCAATTTGGAGACAAATGAACTTGTGCTGACAGCTTTGAGGTGTATAAATATGTATGTAGCAGACCTAAGCATTACAAAGCAAGAAAATATGACCTACTTGAAAGCTCAATATAAGTCATGTAATTTGTGGCATAGAAGATTGGGTCATGTTAATCCCTTACTGTTAAAACAATTGGTGCCCAAAGATTTGGTTAGAGGATTGCCTAAGGTAAAGTTCAACGACTCAGGAGTATGTGTAGCCTGTGCTCAAGGCAAGCAGAATAGAGAATCATTCAAGTGCAAATAGGAGGTAAGCACTACCAGACCTCTTGAACTTACTCACACTGATCTTTATGGTTTTGTGAAATTACAAATCAGAGTTAAAAAGAAGTACATCGTGGTAGTGGTTGATGATTACTCAAGATACTCTTTGGTAAAGTTCTTGAGATCCAAGGATGAAGCTGTTAATTTGTTGACCAACCTCATAAATTAGATCTAAAATCAATTTGGAAGCAGAGTTACGGGAATTAGATCTGATCATGGTACTGAGTTTGAAAACTTAATTTTGCAGTGCTTTTGTGCTGAAAATGGTATTCACCACAATTTGTTTGCTCTATGCACTCCTCAACAAAATAGAGTAGTGGAAAGGAAAAATAGAACTTTGGTGGAGATTGGAAGAACCATGTTGATAGACTCTGGTTTAGCAAAAAATTTCTGTACTGTGGCTATCAATATTGGTTGTTATATTACCAACAGATGTCTAATAAGGTCTCTCAAAAACAAAACTCCTTATGAGCTCTTGTTTGGAAGAAATCCTAACATTAGTCATCTAAGGACTTTTGGGTGCAAGTGCTTTGTTCTAAAAAATGGCAAAGAAGAAGTTGGAAAATTTGATTCCAAAAGCAATGAAGGGGTATTTGTTGGATACTCTACTAGGAGTAAGGCTTATAGAGTTTTTAACAAAAGAACCCACTGTGTTGAAGAAATTTTACATGTCATTTTTGACGAAATTGGACATAGGATGAGTATAAATGATTTAAAAGATTCTAACTCAGATGAACCTCTATAAATGCAAGATGATGGTCTCATAGACATTCCGTTTATAGGCTATGCTAATTCACCAATGAACAAACCAAATGATAGTGCAGGAGCTGGTAATGTCAACAAAGAATTAGGTACTCCAACTAGTGAAACTGATGTACATCTATATGGGACTAGTCAAGGAGATAAAACAAGTGATGTGCAACAGACCTTAACAGTTGATTCAACTGCTCAAGGAAGTCAATTTCAAATCACTACAAGGCCTTACAGATGGAAACATCAAGCATATCATCCAATGGATAATCTAGTCTCTCATTTAGACTTAGGGATTCAAACCAGGTCCAAGACTAGAAATTTGATGGCATGTGACGCATTTATGTCCCACATATAACCCAAAATATTAAAGAAGCTCTAATGATGCAGACTGGGCAAATTCTATTAAGTAAGAATTGGTTCAGTTTGAGAGAAACAAAGTGTGGCATCTGGTTCTAATGCCTTCAGACAGAACAGTTATAGGGACCAGATGTTCAAAAACAAGGTCAATGAGAATGGCATATTAAAGAGAAATAAATCCAGGCTTGAAGTTCAGGGATTCAATCAGGAAGAAGGAATAGATTATGATGAAATCTTTGCTCCTATGGCCAGAATAGAGGCTATTAGAATTCTTATTGCTTTTTCCACTTACATGGAGTTCAAGCTATTCTAGGTGGACATCAAGAGTGCCTTCTTAAATAGATATCTAAAGGAGGAAGTCAATGTAAAGCAACCTCTAGGTTTTGAAAGTGTAGAATATCCTGATCATATGATGAAGTTAGATAAAGCTCTATATGGACTGAAATAGGCTCCAAGGGCATAGTATGAGAGACTGCCTGGCTTCTTACTTGGACATGGTTACAAATGAGAGAAGATTTACAATACCTTGTTTTGGAAGACCAGAGGAAAGAATCTACTAATTGTTCAAGTGTATGTGGATCATATTATCTTTGGAGCAACTACAAATTCTCTCTGCAAAGAATTTGGGGATTTGATAACCAGTGAGTTTGATATGAGTATGATGGGTGAGCTTAGCTTCTTCCTAGGGTTATAGATAAGAAAATCTCCTAGTGGGACTTTTATAAGTTAAGAAAAGTACATAAGGGATTTTCTTAAGAAGTATCAACTAATGGATGCTAAACCTAGTGATACTCCCATGGGAACTAGTACCAGACAGTATGTTGGGAATGGTACTACGGTAAATGCAACTGTGTATAGAGGAATCATTGTATCATTGTTATACTTCACTATTGGTAGACTAGACATTCTCTTCAATATAGGCATGTGTGCTGGATTTCAGTCCTACCCAAAAGAATCTCATCTGAAGCCTACTAAGCACATCCTCAGATATCTTAAGGGGTCTGAGTGTTAGCTCTTTACTATCATACTGGAGAATTTTTTGATTTGGTTGGTTATGTAGATATATAATTTGCAAGATACATGGTTGATTGAAAAATCACATTGATGTAATGCATCATTTTTTCAAGGACCAGGAGGAGAAGGGAAATGTCTACATGGAGTTCTATAGTACTAAGGAATAGATAACTAACATCTTCACTAATCCTCTATCCAGGGACAAATTTGAGAGAAACCGACTCATATTAGGGTTGATCAAGTTGCAACATGACAATGTAAAGTGATAAAAAATTTCCTCTGCATTTCATGGTTAAAAGGGTTCAATCAAGTATCTGCGAGGTCATTCACCATCAGCCAAATGCCAAGTGTCTTGTGCTGATTAGTGGATCTAGAAAAGATCTTATAGCCTTTGAAGGATATGACTGAAAAAACTTCACTGAGGGACCTAATACATCACCAGGTTTTCCTTTTGATGATGCCAAAAAGAGAAAAGATTTATATCCATGTATGGTGGTATGATGGTATATATGGTGGTGCTATGGTATAGTATATATGCATATTCTCAGGGGGAACAAACTTCTTCTAAGGCATAGTTTCAGGGGAACTTGGATAAGTCTCAAGGTACAGTTTTTCTCAAGGTATAGTTTGTCATCATCAAAAAGAGGGAAATTGTTAAGCACTTAAGTATCTGCATGTGTGTATTATTTTGATGACTAACAAACTATATCAAGGACTAGGTAACACATCAGTATGGTGTGTCAAATCCAACGGTGGGTACCAAGCTAAAAAGCTGTTGTGGTTGGTGAAAAGTCTTTTAAATTTGTGCTAAAGGACCAACGGTCCATAAGATATAGCGAAAACAACATAAAAGAAAGAAGTCTAAGGTTTTAAGATAGGTATTTTCAAGCATATTTGTTTTGTGCATTCAAGAGTTGAAAAAGCTTCCTTTTAGCTTCATGTTCAAGATTACAACAAACCCAAATGTGGGACCTGATAGACTAGATCTATAGTTCTTTTGTCTTGCGTAAGTTATATTAGAGTTAAACTAGTTAAGATTACTCCTCAGCATATAAGGCAAGTAATCAGTTTACTTTATGTGTGGTCTGTTGTAGAAACATACCTTGGGGACTGTGTTGTAGTCTTAAGGTATGTGGATATGTTGTTTCATTCTAACTACTCAAGTGGTGTAGGCTAGATTAAAGCTGGGTTGGCATTGCTCTTAACTTCTGCTAGCTGCATAAGTTGTTTGTGTTGTAAGGGAAAGTGGAGAAGTAACGTGTGTGTTGTATTTCTTTACTTTTCTCTTAGTAGATTTGGTTGTTAAATCTTGTACTGACATGTTGTGGTTGTTACTCCCTTGTGCAAGGATTTTTTCCATGTAAAACTTTTATGTGCATATATCTTCTATCGTCCTTTCCATTTCAAGATTTCTTTTATTCTCTATCAAAGGACTTGGTAAAGTATCAGTCTAGGGGCACCTTAACTCAACAAATTCCTTTTGCGAGAACGTTTGGGAGTAATGACCTCCTCTTCTTCCTCTTTCTCTTCTTCATAATCGATGTTGATTGTTTTACAACTTAATGATTAATATGAACATTGAAGTAATAGTTGATGATGCTTTGCCTATTCTTCTTATGAAGAGATGCTAATGCCAGTCTCAAGAACCTTTTACCTTTAGAAAGACTGATCTTAATGAGGAAGCTAAACTATTTTTGTTCATTAGTATTCCATATCTTGGAAACCTCTTCTCCCATCTCATCAAATTTCCAGACATTAAACACTGTCTTCAGCTCAGACTTTAACTTTATGCATTTTTCTAGAAATGAAGCTCAGTAATATGGACAAAAGAGGGATCACATCTGCTTGCTTGAATAGTGATGGTGACAAAAAAGGACTTTCTACAATTTCTCTGATAGCACAAATTGTTGGAAGAAAGAAGATTAAAGAGTAGACAAAGTGCTAAAAAGAAAAGACTCGTACAAGTTTCTTTAACTTCTCAATTCAACTACATAAAAATCAGAAGACCTGGTGCCTTTTTATAGGCTTAAGACTTAACAACTAAGCCTAAAAAGTAGGAACTAAAGGAAATTGGTTCAACAATGGTAAGACATTGCTAACAATGTGCCCACTAAAATAATAAATACAAAAATTGACTTAGTAAAGCTTAGTTGCGCTTAATACTAAAAAATAGGACCATAAGATTGAACAGTATTGAAGAATCAGTCAACAGTAGATGAAACTTAGTAAAGTGATATTTTTTACATTGAGGAGTTTCTCTAAGTAGTATCCATCACATATGATGTAAAGATGCTACTACGAGTATGCTTCATGCTTCGATTGAATAAAATCCCCATACCTTTCCAGGGGTAAGGACTCGGATGTTGTACGACCTCACTAGAGCTTGGAATCTAGGTTTCAGAAAGTTTTAGACAAAAGTGATGCTCCGTGGGAGCTCTCACAGTCCATGTGAGTTAACACGGCCTATGTGAGCATGCATGAGGTGACCCTTGGCCTCATGATGAGTGTTTGGCCTTAAACATGGAATTTTAAACTAAGGCACACCACATATGGACCTCTCATAGTTGGTGTAACAACTCACTGACCATGTGGTAGGCAGTGTAGTGCCCTTAGTTTGAAATTCCATAAGTTTTGGAGCTATGTGACATGGCTAGTAGTATAGTCCGTGTGGAGGGGTTCAGACCATATACCACTCCATATGGCTTTCGAAATAAATTTTTTCTATGTATAGAACCACTATCTTGTAACTACATTGTGAAAGTTTTTCTAAAGAGAGGGGTATGAGCAGTGTCACAACCTATGTGACACTACATGGCCCATTTAGCCTTCCATGATGGTGATTATGTTGAATAATTCTGAGTATGGGATTTTCTTTTTTGACCTTCGTCAAGCAAAAGTTTTCTAAATGTTGGTTCACGGGCAAATATACAGTCCTTGTAGTGGCTCACTGACCATATACCCTTTCCCTGAGATGAAAATATTCAATTTTCCAACTCGTTTCATTAATGATGTCTTCGTAAATATGATTTAATCTAAGGGCATTTTATGACTTCCTATGCTTCCTAAAGGCTTTCCCTAAAGACCTAAATTTTATTCTAAGCCTCTCTCAAGGGACTCTAGGGGAATTAAGCTTGGGGATCAAGAAAGTACTCAGTTTCTTCAAATTTTGTCTTAAATCTTCGTCACTAGCTAAGGTATGTCGGTTGTGATCATATGGTCCTTTAAACCATGTAGACCCAAACACTTTTTAAGTGATTTTCATAACACGTTCACACACACACGTGCATATATATATATATATGTGTGTGTGTGTGTGTGTGTGTGTGTGTGTGTATTGTTGTTGTGTTGGAACTTTTCTAAGAGTAGGTGTGTAGTTCGATGGTATGTGGTTAGGTGGATAGGAGTACTTGTGTTCTTCATTACTTTACTTCAAGTTCAATTCTCATTTACTGAGTACTGTGAGTTGTTGCTCAACCCTTGATACATTATTGTAGGTAATGAGCTCAGTTCCTACTGATTATATTTCTCATTGTCGAACTAAACTTATGGATTCTTGATGAGCTAGTTGCTTGTCTCTTCAGAAGACCCTCGAGGTTTTCATATTTATTTTATTTTCAATTTAAGAATATTGAGACTTGTATTTTCTTTCAAGTGTTATTCTGTAGTTGCATGTACATGTGACAACAATTCTGGGATGATTTCATTTCAGTTTTCGTATGCATGTCTATCATTTTAGACTGTTTTACCCTCCACTTTTATTACAATGTTAGACTGTTCAAGTGTAGACTAACTCACCTTGGTGGGAGTGCCACAACCCATTGATTTTGTGTCGGGATATGGCAGAATCTGATTTCGAGCCTCAAAACCTTTAATGCTACCAAAATTCACTTTGAGAACAATTTAAGCCTTTAAAACTCAAAAAATTCCATCTCTTTCAACTTTTCATTGATACACAAAATCAATCACAAAAATGGACCAAACAAAAATTGAGGCTGCTAACAGGAGGCGTAAAATGGTAATCTTTTAAAAAATTTCAAAAATGACCATTAAGGTCATTACAACAAGTTTGTTGTTAGATGAATGGTGATTCTTTCAACACTTTAACAACTGGATGAAGATACATTTTAATTTAGTTTTTCACTGTGTTTTGACTCTATAAGTTCATTCTCCAAAAGTTACATGATTCATGTGATCCCAAAATCGCACAATTATATCAGACATTGAGTAGTAAGTATTCGTTCATCCTTAGTTAGATATTAAGAAGGCTTTGATTTGAAGTTTATCTATTGAACTCACTAGTATGCAGTTTTTTCCATGTGGTCAAGCAATTATCATGAGTGAATTTATACACATAAGGTACAATAATGTTTAAATATAGTATTGTCTAGATAAACTAACAGAAAAAGAAAAGAAAATTTCTTATGAATATTTTATTAGAAGGGAGCATAGAAAAGTGAAAAGCCAAATAAGTCCTTTAAACAATCTGATCATTCAACATCTTTTTTTTTTCTAAATTTGGAACTAAACAACACTTCAAATATACGTAAAAGAACACATATGTTTCATCATTTATATCAAAGGTATTTTCACAAAAAAAATAGTTTAAGTAAGTATTTGGTCAAAGATTCACTCAATATCTCTTTTTGTAAATTTAGCACTAAACAACACTTTAAATATATATATACACACACATATATTTCATCATTTTTGTCAAAGGTACTTTCACAACAAAAAGAAAAGAAAGATTGATTTTGTGTTATTTTGATGGTGAAACTCAAAAATAGTGAATTCCTCAATGATGACTAGATTCCGGAGTAAAATTCCATTCTTGAGGAATTGCTAATTAAGTATTTACGCATTCAAGGTTTGGTAAGCTTTGTGGGTTTTATTTGTGAATTATTAATTATTATTGATTATAGATTTTAGAATTTTATTGTTTGTCATGATGTCATGTAATAAAAAATATAGATATTTTATGACTTATGCGTTATTAGGCTTCTCTACCATGAATTTCTTTATTTAGGGTTTGAGTCACCCTGGAGGAGAGAGGAAGCAAAAATACTAGTATCTAATACTTTTTAAATCATAGTCAGATATGATTTATGGTAAAATAAATTTTTAATAGCTGTGATAGAAACAAATCTCAATTCGAAGCAATTAAAATCAAATGTATCTTCAAAATTTATATTTATCCACCATGATGACTTTGAAAATCAATTGTTATTGGATGCTAAAATTAGAGAGAGAGAGAGAGAGAGAGAGAGAGAGAGAGAGAGAGAGAGAGAGTGAGAGCATATATTTTTCTAATTAATTAGTAGGCTCAAGGCCCATTTTATTGAACAATCGAGGACAGACTACAAAAGAGATTTCGGAGGCCCAACCTATCCGGACAATATATTCATACCCTACAATGTAGGGTTTTCTAGATACATCCATTTTCCATTTTCCTATCTTTAACCCTTTAGCTTTCAAATGTGGAATTTCACTTTCCGTCTTCAGATTCGATGTCCCTGCATGTTCTTGTGTTCATCATCCTTTACGTGATGCTTTGGTGAGTATCTCTCTTCGTCTTCTTTTCTGCACTTGTTCCAATTCGATTTTTGATATTGCGTTTTTCCAAGTACTCCTTATGATGCTCCACCTTGGCCTCCACATTTCTATTTGGAATATAGGTTTTGCATCTCTATTCGTCTCGATCTATAAGTGTCATCTCCTTTTGACAGTTTTGCCCAAACCATCCACCATTGATCTGAAACTCTTGAATCTTGCCCACTTGATACAATGACTGGTGTATTCTCCATCACACCCTTGAGGTGTTTACATGTCACACCTGATTCTGACCTGGTCATTCTCCTTTTTGATGGATGCCTAACCATGTTTTGCAATTCTCCCTTTTGATGGATGCCTAACCATATTTTGCACAACCTTTTGCTCCAAATGTTGGGTGTAAGTTGTTGTGTTACTATGCTTTATTGGGAAACATTATTGTAGTATTCCTTGCAAATGATAGGACACTAATTTTTTGTGTACGCATCCTGTTATGTACCTTTTTGGAACACACTTGTATCACTGATGTCAGTATCATCCACACTTGTGCATTACTAAAATTCGTATAATAAGGACCTGATATTTATCTGTGTTGAGAATCCTCCTAGCTATACTGGGTATTTGTGAAAAAGAACTTGCATGTATTTTGATATAGCAATATTTAGCTATGTAATCTACCAAACTATTTGCTTCTCTAAATACATGATGCAGTTATTTTGATAGACCCCATTATGCACTGAATCTCCTCCATAATTTGCACAACTTCTGATAGGATTTTTCACTCATTAAGCATAATTTTCTATTGTCCTAGTGAGTCCATTTCTAGGACTACTATTCTGTATTTTGCACTACTTTAAGACCTTCAAAATGGTTGTTGCTTCAACATAGATAATTGTTCCTACCCTTATGTTTCTTGACTCATTATAGATACGGTCACCAAACTCATTTCTTCGGCAAAAACCATAAGCGTTGATGCCTGGGTTTCCTTTACCAGCTCCATTAGTGTTAACCTTAACCCAACCTGGATCAGGCACCTTCCAATTAACCACCCTGCACTATAGGGTTGTCCGCTTCCTTTATAGAAACTCATAATATATCACAGGCCAGGAGGGTAACCTAGACGTAACCGGCACTCAGAGACTACTACTATCCCCTAATCGAACCACTTGGACTTATCACATCCATACAGTCATACAATTTACTATCAGCGAAAGACATCAGGGATATATGGGCACATCATCATCAGTTTTCAAATATATATGTAAATAAAAGAGGCTAGTAGGGAGAACTAGCTCACAGTCTTACATCAATAATCAACTCTAGTCTATGAAGCCTCTGTCACTATCAAGTGGTGGCAGTGACAGACCCATGGCTACCTCAATTAAAATAAAGCTAGTCACCCTAACCCTAAGGGAAGGTGAAAATAAACATAAGCGATTTCCTCCGAAGTAAGGGAGACTCACCAAATCAGCTGAATATCTCCAATCCTCAATGGTACACCTATTGATAATCTCTAGGTTATGTATCTATATCTTGAAACAATGCAGTCCCAGAGGGGACATCAATACGTGGAATGTACAAGTATATAAAATAGCTGAGTAAAATGGGAAACCGGTAGCATAATATAATAATAAAAGTTAACTCAATATGGAAAGAAATCAACATCCAAAATTTCTATCTAAAGAAAGAATAAAGAATAGAAAAATGACCCATCACATCTGTCACCCTATACCATTACCTCAACATCAAAGTTCTATCAAGAGGGAATCCTATATAATAGTTTCTTAGACCTATATCTATCACTTATGAATCAGTGACAGTACAATGAATTGATGTCATTGCGACATCTTCCTAATACCTTGCCGGGGTAGAAGCCATACATAATTGGATCCAAAATAGAGATAATATTAAGTCCTTTTTTGGGAAAGAGGAAACATTCATTGCTCACGATCAATCCTCACCTATGCTAGCCACATAGTTATGAGTGCGAGTGGGACTCACTATTACCCTCTTTGGTACTCGATACTTCTACCTTAGACTCAACTTGCTCATAAACACTAATATCCACCCAATCATCATTTATCATCTTTTCTCAAATTAGCCTCACAAGGATTTTCACATACTCATCATGACAAACATCTCAATTAGTAGCTCAAGGCTTAGAACAATCATTAGGAATAATATAATAGGCAAGTTGTTAGAGTTTATTTAGGGGGACTCAAAAGACTACCAAGTTCTACCAACTCATCATCATTCTCACATCTCAACTTAAATCACAATCATAATCACATTCCAATCAAAGCTCTAGACTCAATCCTATCTTCATTCATGCAATTTTTAATAAAATAATAAGCAGGGTTTATACAATATCTCATGAAAATAATCAATTCAAGAAAACAAGTTTATGATGATCATGAACATACGAAAATACATGTAAATAATATGATTTTCAAGAATATATTCAAGAAATCGTGCATCTAGATTCAGGAATCTTCTATTTACCATCTAGACAATCTATGAAACACATGACAGAACAATATCATATTTTTGGTTAACCTATACGTAAGGTTTGAAGAATCCTCAATTTTCCTGCACTAATTGGCCCTGGACTCGAAACCTGCCTCTCTTCTTCTTCTCATTCTCTCAGAATGTAGTTTAGACCTAAGAAAAATGGGGTTATAATACCCATTCGAACATATATAGTTTGAAATGCTCATTTTGGGACTTAAGAACATATTAGAAAGGACGAAAATGCCCTTCCCAAAGTCAAAAGAAAAATTTTAGTTTCTTGGACAGTGGTGTGTGATGCACATCAGTTGATTTTTGTGATTTTTTGCTAAAATTAGTTATGTTAAAATTTCAGAGAAGAAACCAAGTGTGATTCTGTGTCCCAGGCGTGTCACGGCCTAGACACAGAAACCTCACTATTTTGGCTTTCTTTTAGAAAAATAATTTCCATTTTTTTGCGTTAAAGTCAAGTTGAGACAATTTTCAGACTCGATTTTCTACGCTAATGACAAATTTGGTATCAGATTTCCTATTAGAGCTTTAGAAAATGCGTTATGTCCATGATATATTTGAAGGGTATTTTGATAAATTTTCACGGAGTGTTACATCATCTTCCCCTTAGGATCATTCGTCCTCGAATAATAGTAAAGGTAGTAGTAGGCACAAGTAGACTCGGAACACATCTTATTCCTCACTTGGAACCTCTCAAACTCTCATTTATCAGTCACTTTCTACATGTATATCTTAGACTCGGGAATGATATTGAATTAGTACCTCAACTTAAGGAAGGAACTTCAATAGAGTTAAGAATAGGACGTTTTCCTTCATCATCATTATTTTTCAGCACGAATAGGTTCAAAACTCCCCTTAATATTCTCATCTATCAATTGATTTGTCAATTCTATCTCTATCAACAATCAACTCTACTTGGAATCAAGCATAGGCAAGTGACTCAAGAAAAGACAATCGATTTAGCTAGAGGTAAGGAAATTCCCTCTAACATTATTATCGTCAGTCACGAATAATAATAAAGAATCATTTCAAAACTCCATCAATCAATCTGGGCAGTCACAAGTCGCTCCGGATAGACAATCAATTTAGATCAAAAGTAGAGATATTATCTTAGACATCCTTACCATCAGGAACGAACTAAAAGTCAAAACTCAATTAATTTGAATTATTTGAACACCTCGCCAATAAGCATTTCAAAATTGGGAAGGAAGTCATCAAATCTAATGGGGAATGGGACCATCGGTACATAAGACTTTACATACAACCCTTCAGCTTTTGAGCTCAGCACCTCTTTTTAATGGTACTGCCTCCTCATAGCACTCTACCCCGTCAACCTTAAGCTTATGGTTCTTACTCCAATTTCCATCTATCCACCTACTCCTTCTCAATCCAAACCTACTTCTAAGACTTAAGGTATTATTCACAAGATGATCGTATACCTATAAAGCTAATCTTTAACACTCAGCTATAAACTTTTACAAGGGCTCCTATTAGAAGATCACTAGTCCATCATTAATATTTACATAATAACAACTACGCATTCAAGCCTGTCACTCTAACAACTTCAACTATGTCTTAGAATCTTTAAGACTACTTAATATCTTTACTTCTGCCATTCATTGAACTCTTACTGAAGGTCACACCCACAAACTCTCACCTATCTATTGCATATCATAAGGTTTCACCTCCCTCCTCCTTCCTACCTCTATCCCTACAAGACACAAGTTTAACACCAATACTATAATAAGGATACACTCACTCCTCCTTATCTACCCTCATCCTCAATCTACTACTCCGACATCACAATTTGATCCTAGAGGAACTCATTACTTTCCCCTTTTTGCAAAACCTCAAACTACTATCTCTTCATGCAAAATAAGCAAGATCATACCTCTGAAACTCGATACTCTACATCCTACCATCAATAATGGCATATCGAGCCAAAGGTTAGTGCATGCGTAAGGTGACATTAGAGACAAGAACTCTTACTCTCTCTCATAAATCCTTACCACTTTACCATCATCAACACTCTATCATGGATGGAAAGCTGGATTACTCAAAGAGCTTAGAATAAAAGATGATTAGCATGATTCAATCGAGAAATCTTATCTAAGAACTTTCTTAGATTATAATATCTCTTATCTATGAAGTCTCATCCTGAGTTCACAGAAATATACATAGTGAAAACTCAGGTCGCATCTCATTCAACATAGGGCTAGAAACTCTTGGATTCGTGGGGCTAAGATCAACATTAAGAAATGAATTCATTGTTCCACATCCTCAAAACTCACCATGATGGGGAAGCAACATGATGTGCATGGGACTAGGCTATAGGTACGATAGTCATACACTCGAAAGGGATGGAATGTTACCTCAATTGAGGTATAAGGACTCTATTAGACAAAAAAGATTTAACTCAGGGTCCTCTCTCTCAATTTGTAAATCAATTTCCTTGTATATGCTATAAGCATATACCTCCACACGATCAAAGAATCACTATCCACAAGAATATACATCTTAAACCCTTCTATTATTCTATAGTCATATACATATAAATAGCCACTCAGACTCCTTTCAACGACATCACTCTTAGCTTCGTCACTTCTCCATGGAACTCTCTCTCTATATTTGCTTCTCTTAATGCCATACATAATCACTTTCCGCAATTATTACAATCTAACATCTTCTTTTTCCTACTAATTCTCAACCCCTATGCTCTCCTAAACTCATCATTCATATAAGACTTAGACTATTAAGAAAAACTCCTCATCACCTATCCAAAAACCCCAATCAACTTAGTTGCTTGGGATGACACAGAATACCTGCCTCAACTCACTTCCTATTGGACTCAAGGATATTGTCTAGACTCTAATAGCAATAATAATTTAGGGATTCACACATCTTTACACAATCATGATACACACCTTACGTCTCTTCTTGTCTATTAAGCTATCCTCATTTCACTAATCTCACCCTAAAGGGAACTTGTACCCTACCCCTAGCATCACTCTCCTTACAATTTAGTATCTTTATACACCATGACAAGTCTCTTAGGGAAAAATCTCCAACTATGACTATCACTCTCGTGATACTATCTCCTCTTTCATACTAGCCCTCAAACTCTAGCTTAGGGTCTATTATTAACATTCGCATCTATCACTCACCTCTATACCACTAACTTGCACTATGAGACAATTATATAGGGAATATGGTCTTGTTAAAATCTCATAGCAAGGTATTAATGATCACATCCCTCTTCACCCTTCATGTACCACTCACCCCTTCACTATACCTCCTCATCTAGCTAAACTTACAGCTCTATGGGTCTCATAAAATCTTACATACAATCAAAAGCCTAACTTAGATCTATTCCATCATATTAAAAGTACTCTTTCCCTCTATTCAAGATCTACACTTCACCCTCAATAGTATAAATACTACAACACATCAACATGCACTTCCTTCTAGTTTGAACATGCTCTGTCACATTCTGTCACTGCCTCTCTCCCTCTCTATACCTTATCTCATCATGGAAATCATAGAGTACTTATCACCTTTCCATCAATCCTATGTCCATCGAATCCTCCCTTCACCAGCTACCTAAATGGCTATCTATCTCTAACTAGAAATCTCAATTAGTCATCACTCTTGCTATCTTGTCCCTTTCCTTCTATTATCATCCTTCTAACTCTGGAATGATTACAGTCTACTCAGGGCTTATAAGACCTCACATCTCACTCTTAGGTGTTAGCACTAAACTCTTTGGAGACATAAGTTTCTCTCTCTCATGAGTAACAACAGGAGCAATTTTTGAGTAGAAGGGTCTGGGTATATCTAGAGTTAACTCAAGTGCACGATTCATATGAGAAGTAATGCACTCTTTCTAGTCAATCAACTTAGCACACTAGTTGGCTTCTCTTAAACTTAGTGCAGTCTCTATACCATTGGAGTAACTTATTCTTGGGGTCTCATTGATACGAGTTTGAACATCACCGCCTTTGTCACCTCATGAAAGAGGCATAGTTAAAAAGTTTAGAGTAGGGTACAAATCAAATTAGAGCTTTCGTAGAGTTTAACTTTACTGTACGAATTTGGAATAAGAAAGAAGTGAGACAATTCCTAATGTCTGATAGCCTCCCTATTATGGATGTGGCGCACTTCACACCAATAATAAGGACTCTACTAGGCGCAGATTCATAGACTCCCTAGGACACTTGAACTCATGCTCTGATACCAAATTTGCCATGCCCTGGGAGGGTACCCTGGACATAATCGGCACTCAGAGATGATTGCTAGTTCCCAAGCGAACCACTTGGACTCATCATATCCATTCAGTCATACAATCTACTATCAACAGAAGACATCAAGGGAATATGGGCACATCATCATCAGTTCTCAAATATATATGTATAGAAAAAAGGCTAGTAGGGAGAAATAGCTCACAATTTTACATTAATAATTGACACTAGCCTACGAAGCCTCTATAACTATCAAGTGGTGGCAGTGACAAACCTATGGCTACCTCCATTAAGATAAACCCAGTCACCCTAACTCTAAGGCAAGATGAAAATAAACATAAGGGATTTCCTCCTAAGCAAAGAAGGCTCATCAAATTAGCTAAACATCCTTAATCCTCAACAGTGTGCCTGTTGACGATCTCCAGGTCATGTATCTATATCATAAAATGATGCAGTCCCAGAGGGGGACATTAGTACATGAAAAGTACTAGTGCATACAATAGCTGAGTGAAATTGGAAATAGGTAGAACAATATAACAATAACAAAAAACTTAATATAGAAAGCAATCAACATACCAAATATCTATCTAAAGAAAGAATAAAGAATAGACAAATGACCCATCATATTTGTCACCCTATACCATTACCTCAACATCAGAGTGCTATCAAGAGTGTATCATATATGGGAGTTTATCGGACCTACACCAATCACCTATGAGGTAGTGATGATACAATGAAGCGATATCATTGTGGCATCCGCCAAAATACCTTACTGGGGTAGAAGCCGTACATCATTGGATCCAAAATAGAGATAATATTAAGTCCTCTTGTGGGACTGAGAAAACATCTGTTGCTCACAGTTAATCCTCAACTACACTGGCCATGTAGTTATGAGTGCGAGTGGGACTCACTCTTACCCTCTTCGATGCTCGATACTTCTACCTTAGACTCAACTTTCTCATAAACACTAACATCCATCCAATCATCATTTATCATCTTTTGTCAAATCAGCCTCACAAGTGTTTTCACTATCTCATCATGACAAATATCTCAATCAGTAGCTCAAGGCTTAGAACAATCATTAGGAACAACAGAATTGAGAAATCGTTAGAGTTTATTTAGGGAGACTCAAAGGACTATCAAGTTCTAGCAACTCATCATCATTCTCACATCTCAACCTCAATCACAATCACAATCACATTTCCAATGAAGGCTCTAGACTCAATCTTATCTTCATTCATCTAAATGTTTAATAAAATAATAAGCAAAGTTTGTGCAATATCTTATGAAAACATTCAATTCAAGAAAACAAGTTTATGATGATCATTAGCGTATGAAAATACATGCAAATAATATAATTTTTAAGAAAATATTCAAGAAATCATGCATCTTGATTCAAGAACCTTCAATTTACCATCTAGACCATCTATGGAGAACATGGGAGAACAATCTCATGTTTTTGTTTAGTCTATACCTGAGGTTTGAAGAATTCTCAATTTTCCGGCATGAATTGGCCTTGGACTTGAAACCCTCCTCTCTTGTTCTTCTCCTTCTCTCAGAATGTAGTTTAGACCTGAGATAAATGGGCTTATAAAACCCTTTCAAACTTATATAGGCTTAAATACTCATTTTGGGACTGAAGAATATATTTAGATAGACGAAAATACCCTTTTAAAAGTCAAAAGAAAATTTTCAATTTGTTGGACACTAGTGCGCGACGCACACTAGTTAATTTATGTGAGTTTTTGCGAAAATCAGTTTTGTTGAAATTTTGAAGAAATAACCCCAGTATTGTTCTGCATCCCAGGTACATCGCGGCCTGGACGCGGAAACCACACTATTTTGGCTTTCTTTGTTAAAAATAATACACATTTTTTTGCGTTAAAGTCAAGTCGAGATTATTTTTTGCCTTGATTTTCCGCGCTAATAGCAAATTCGATCTCAAATTTCCCATCAGAGGTTTGTAAAATGTATTTTACACATAATACATTTTAGGGGCATTTTGATAAATTTTCATGGATTGTTACATAACAATCCATCCAAGACAGAGGCACAGTTTTTAAAATGAGGAAATGTTACCTTGGTCAGCAACTGTAAGGCTATGGTGCACAATGAGACATCTTATCATATGATGAAACATTCCCATGCCTTATGCTATCTCTATTCTTCTACAATTCTCACACATTAATAGCAGGAATAGCTGTCACACCCCACACTGGGGTCGTGACCAGTGCCCGATAGGGGAATGGGAACACAAACTAAACCAAATCCCTTTATAACCTAGCCCGAAATTCTATAGAAATTTCGGCAGAGTTTCCTCTATTTTATTGACTAACCGCACCTGCAAATAAAAGATCTAGCAGCTTCCCAGACAGTAGTATAT